>JAKOPK010000265.1:0-39523 GCA_024195185.1 Coniferiporia weirii
TAATAAAATAAAATAAAATAAAATAAGTATGCTAGAAGCTTGCACCCGCACCACTGAAAGTGGTGGAGGACAAGTCCGGTGAAGATCGTCGATAAGATGGGGGAGGCCAGGGAACCTTGGGGGGTGCCGAGGTTGGGTTTTGCGGTCAGAGGGGTCATCGTGCCATCAAAGGAGATAGCGACTTTGCGCCCCATCATGAACAAGAGGCACCAGTCTGCCATGTTAGGCAGACAGCCCATCGTGAGGAGCTGTTGGTGAAGGAGGTGAGGGTGCACTGAATCAAAGAAGCCCTGAATGTCTACTGTGAGGATAGAGCAGACCTGGTTCATCGAGTGGGCACCCTCTGCAAGCTGTAGGAGGTGTTGGGTGGCATTGTAAACAGAATGTCCTTGACAGCCACCATACTGGTTAGGTGGCAACCAGTCCTCCACATTAGCAAGGAACTGGAGCTGGTTAGCAATCATCTTTTCAAGGAGCTTGCCCAGAGTCTCCTCAAGGGTGATGGGGTGGTAAGAGTGAGGGGAGAACGGGTCCTTCTTGTTCGGCTTCTGGAGCATGACAACTTTTTCCACCCACCAACACTTGGGGTGGTGCCCCAAGCGCAAGCAGTTGTTGAAAAGTGTCAGGATCTCGTTGGGGAACGCAGCAATCACCCATTTGAGAGGGCAATAACCGATGCCCAATGGCCCTGGTGCAGACAAGTTGGAGGTGTTGGTGAGTGCATCCATCAACTCCGAAAGGAGGAGGGGGGGAGTGCCTGGGGGAGGGGGAGGAAGGGGCCCAAGGCCCACATCCAGGAGAGGGGGTGGTTCTTGGAAATAAGTGGAGCAGAAGAGCTCACCTTTCTCCTTGTCCGACTGGGTGAAGGAGCTGTCTGCGCATTTCAGCGAGGGGCTTGGGTGGGGCACGTACCTAGGCCTCGTTTGGCCCAGGACCAGATGTTGGAGGGGTTGGCCTCTGCTGCCTGATCTGAGTAGTAGGTTCATTTTGCAGCCTGTACCCCTCACTTGAAAGCTTGGCACACAGCTGCACATAGTCTGTTGGTGGGGGCAGCATCGATGGCCTTGAGGAGGTCACCACATGCAGGCGTCCACCATGGGACCTCGGTCTTTGACAGTCAGGCGAGGGTGGTGAAGGGCTGCAGGGCGGCTTCCATGGCCTGAACCACAGCGGCCGCTTTGGCGTCCAAGAGGGTGGTGTCAGTGGTCAGGAGTTTGAAGGCTTCGACCAGAGCCAGGAGGGCTAGCTCTGTCCATTCCCCATAGTCATTGTTTGTGAGGCAACGAGTTCTGGGTAGCGGAGGGGGGAGGTTAGTGGAGACCACCCATTTAAGTTGGGCATGGTCGGAGAGAGGGGTTCGTGCCGAAGTAAAGGAGTCGAGTATAGACTCTGGCACGATATGAGGGGGGGCCCACACCATGTCGATGGGGCACTGACTGGGTCCATCCTTGGGACAGGAGTTGGAGTCCAGTGCATGTGCGGGCTCGAGGCTGTTTTCCTGGAAGAAGTCATCAAGGGGTTCAGACTTGCTTACTGCCCTCAACCTCTACTGGGCCTGGCCCTCCTCCTCTGGGGCAAACCTCCTCCCCCTTTGGAAAGCAGGCATGCAAACACTGCTGGACACCTTCCCTTGCCTGTCGATTCATTTTGTGTGGTCCCCTGGTCATGAGGACATCATGGGGAATGAATGGGCGGATCAGGAAGCGAAAGCGGCAACCTCCCCCCCTCTATTTATTTTATTTTATTTTATTATTCCTGCAGAATTATCTAATACATCTGCCCCCCCGAAGGGGGGGCCATGACTAAACAACTACCGAGGTGCCTGTCATTGCACATCGCACAAAACTGGGTGGGGTGCGTCCCCTGAGGGGGCTAGTGTGAAACATGCCCTATTAAGGGAAAAAGGGAGGAAGAGAAATGGGAGGTTTACATATGTCAATGCCATGCCCTAACTAGTAAAAGAAAGGAAAACTCTGGAGTTAAATAAGAAAGGGAAGGGGGAGGTGCAAGTGCCATATGAGAGACCAAGAGGAAACTGAAGGACACTCACAAATCAGGGGGAAAGGGGGGAGCATTACCTGAGAGCTCCAAGAGGGCCAGGTCCATGTCCTGTGTCCGAGGTCCGAGATATCGACACACATATTCCCATAGGGTACCCATGTTGAGTCCATTGGTGGTGGGGTGGCCATCTAGAGCCATGGCCGTGAATGCCAGATGAATGGCGCCCATGGTGCAGTCTGAGACGCGGTTGAGATGTCCTGTCAGGCGCAGCCAGCGTCGCAGGACTGGGAGTAGGTCTTCGTCCACCCATTCTGAGTGGTGGACAGGGGGGGGGCGCCATTTAGGCCAGACACGCAGAATCCAGGCTGCAAACAACTCGCAGCTGCCCAGGATATGTGATGTGGATTGCATTGGCCAGGGAGGGTGGTTGTGCCAGTGGCAGTATGAAATCAGGCCATGCGTGTGCTGGTAGGCTGAGTCGAAACTCAGCTAGTAACCCCCATAGGGACTGGCGCAGCAGAGGACCTGGGCAACTGCTGACAGCTCACGGTGAGGGTGGTTGACCAGGAGTGTAAGGAGTTTCTTGGGCATCTGGGTGGGGGGGCCCATGATCGCCAGATATTTGTCAGCGGTAGAGGCAAGGGGGCGGGCGAGTTGGAGGGACCAGCGCTCACAGGCTGTGAGGGTTGCCTGTTCCTTCAGCACGGAGATAGAGGGGGGAAGATTGGAAGGCAGGAGGCATGTGGCTGCCTTAGCTTCCACATCAGCCCATTCATTGCCTGCAATGTCCTCATGACTGGGGGACCACATGAAGTGAACATGTAGCTTCGGGAAGGAGTCCATAAGGGTCTGGACCCCCGACTTTCAGAGAGGGAGGAGGTTGGCCCCTGAAGCGGAGGGCCAGCATTTGTATAGGTTGAGGGCAGTGAGCAAGTCCGACATGAAGACGATGTCGGTAGTCTGCTCGAGCTCCTCGCGGAGGTGGCATGCAGCCCAGCCAGGAGCGATGCCGAGGGAGAATTGTTCGGCATCTGTGGCGGTGGTGCACAGGGGGGAGGTCAGCCAATGTGAATGGAGCCGGCGTGGCCCGTTCATGGCAACGATAGCAGATCCGGCCTTTGGGCCTAGGTGCGAGCTGTCAGTGAAGACCTGGACCATGTGTGGGGTGCACAGCTCCTGAGCTTGATGGACAAAGTCCGTCCGGACCTCAGAGGGAACTGGCACTGGGGGGACAGAGAAGCTGATTCGGCCTTGCGTGAAGGCAAGGGGGTCGGTCCAGGGGGGGTGTGTGTATGCTGGGACCTGTTGGACATGGGGGACATGGGCCTGCAGTGAAAGGGAGAAGGGGAGGTTAGCGTGTGGTAAATAATGACGGTGGCCAATAGAGTGTGGGGTGCGCCATAGGTGCAGGGCATGGTTAGTCTTTAGATATTCGAAATATGCAAAGAAAGGGGGGAGAGAGCATAAGAAATTAGTGGAGAGTGGAGACATGCCCTTGTAGATGCCAAGAATCCACCAGCAAGCCGTGTTTTGAACAGCCTGCAGGCAGTTAACAAGAGTTTTCTGGGACCAGCCATGGTACCAGACAGGCGCACCCCATGCAAGCACAGTGTGCATGCAGGCTGAGTAGAGTTGCCAGAGGTGGAGGGCCGAGATGCCGTGTTCGGTGTTGCCGAGGATGCGGAGGGCGGTGAGGGTGGAAAGGCCTTTTGAGCACATGCACTCGACATGTGGTTTGAAGGAGAGACCCGGGTCCCACCAGATCCCCAGCCAGCGGAGGGGAATGGAGGGATGGATGAGAGTGTGTGGGTCAATTTGAATGCCCATCGTGTCCCAGCCATGGTAGCCGAGTTTGCGATGGGGTGGGTGGAAGTGGAGAGCCTCAGTTTTGGCAGCTTCGATGTTGAGCCCAATCCGATTGAAGAGGCTGTTGAGGTGGCAGTATGCATCGGCGAGAGTCTTGCAGTTGGTGGTGATGGAGGCGCCGATGCATATGATGAGATGGTCATCAACATATGCCAGAAGTTTGCATCCCTGCCACTGGAAGCGGCGGAGGACGAGTCCAGCAAAAATTGTCAATAGGATTGGTGAGGTGGGGGAACCCTGGGGGGTGCCAAGGTCGGGTTTCAGGGTCAGGGGGGTCGTCGTGCCATCAAATGAGATGGCTACTTTATGCCCCGTCATCAACGAAAGGCACCAGTCCGCCATGTTAGGTGGACAGCCCATCATCAACAGCTGTTGGTGAAGGAGTTGAGGATGCACCAAGTCAAAGAAGCCCTGAATGTCTACTGCGAGGATAGAGCAGACCTGGTTTGTCGAGTGTGCACCCTCCGCAAGTTGTAGGAGGTGTTGAGAAGTGTCATAGACTGAGTGTCCTTGACACCCCCCATACTGGTTGGGTGGCAGCCAGTCCTCAGTGTTAGCGAGGAACTGGAGCCAGTTAGCAATCATTTTCTCAAGGAGCTTGCCCAAGGTCTCCTCGAGGGTAATTGGATGGTAAGAGCGGGGGGAGAATGGGTCCTTCTTATTCGGCTTTCAGAGCATGACAATTTTTGCCACCCGCCAGCACTCAGGGTGGTGCCCCATGCACAGGCAGTTGTTGAAAAGTGTCAGGGTTTTGTCAGGGAACACAGCTATCATCCACTTAAGCAGACAATAGCCGATGCCTGATGGCCCTGGAGCCGACAAGTTGGAGGTGTTGGTTAGCACATCCATCAACTCCGACATGAGGAGAGGCGGTGCACTGGGGGGTGGGGGAGGCAGGGGCTCTAGGCCCGCATTGGGGAGGGGGGGCAGGTCTTGGAAATAGGTTGCACGAAAGAGCTCACCTTTCTCCTCATCCAACTGGGTGAAGGTGCCATCTGCGCGCTTAAGTGAGGGGACTTGGGTGGGGCATGTGCCAAGGCCGCATTTGGCCCAGGCCCAGATGTTGGAGGGATTGGCCTCTGCCACCTGATCTGAGTAATAGGTGCGTTTTGCAGCCCGAACCCCTCGCTTAAAAGCTTGGCGCGCAGCTGCTCGGAGATGGTTGGTGGGGGCGGTGTCGATGGCCTTAAGGAGTTTTAAGTGGTGAGATGTTTAGAGTGGATTGCTTGTGCAGTGAGAGGGAATGGAATATTCGATGATTTATTGTAGGCCCTTTGGCCCTCCTTATATACACGTACTGTGGTAATCTATTATATAAGAGTAGGACTTATCCTTATATGTTCAGTACTGGCTCTTTAGCTGGGAGTGAGTAACATGACTTGGTCTGTGCGCCAATCACGCAATCATTGCACCATATGTGCTTAGTCACTATACATGTGATGTATATTTTAAGAAGGAGGTCACCACAGGAGGGCGTCCACCATGGGACCTCAGTCTTCGATGGCCGAGGGAGTGTGGTGAAGGGTTGCAAAGCAGCTTCCATGGCATGGACCACGGCCGCCGCTTTCACATCCAGGAGGGCAGTATCTGTGGTCGGGAGTTTAAAGGCCTCGACTAGGGCTGGGAAGGCAAGCTCCGTCCACTCCCCATAGTTGTCGTTTGTGAGGCAACGAGTTCTGGGCAGTGGTGGACTCCCCCCCTCTATCTCCACGCTGAAGGAGCAAGCTACCCTCACCACCCATGAGTGTTGGTCCCTTCAACTTGCCCACCCCCTCGCCTCTACTGCTGACAAATACTTGGCAGTCATGGGCCCCCCCACCCGAACACCCAGGAAGCTCCTCACCCTCCTGGTCAACCACCCCCACCATGAGCTATCTGCTGTTGCTCAGGTCCTCTGTCGTGCCAGTCCCTATGGGGGCTACTGGCTGAGCTTTGACTCAGCCTACCGGCACACACATGGCTTGATTTCGTACTGCAGATGGCACAACCACCCCCCCTGGCCAATGCAATCCACAGCCCACATCCTGGGCAGCTGTGAGTCGTTCGTGCCATGGATCCCTCGTGTCTGGCCACAACGGCAACCCCCCCCTGTCCACCACTCTGAATGGGCAGATGAAGACCTCATCCTGGTCCTGCGACGCTGGCTGTGTCTGACAGGACACCTCAACCGCACTTCGGACTGTACCACAGGGGCCATTCAACTGGCTTTCATGGCCATGGCTCTGGACGGCTTCCCAACCACTGATGGACTCGACATGGGCATCCTCAGGGACTACTTTTTTTTTTTTTTTTGATTATTCCTTCAGAATTATCTAATACAATGTTGCCCCCCTGAAGGGGGGGCCTAGACTAAATAACTACAGAGGCACCCATCACTGCACATCATATAGAACTGGGCAGGGTGTGTGCCCCCGAGGGGGCTGAGTGGGAATATGTGCCCTATTAAGGAAAAAAGGGGGAAAGTGAGGAGGAAAGGGAGGGATACATATCATGACCATTGCCCATGACTAATAAAAGAAAGGAACTGAGGGACACTTAGAAATGGAAGGGGGGGTGGCAGCAAGAGCCAAACAGAAACCATTGGGGGAGACTGAAGGGCAGCCGCTAGTCAGAGGGAAAGGAAGGAGCATTACCTGAGAGCTCCAAGAGAGCTGGGTCCGCATCCTGTGTCCGAGGTCCAAGGTATCGACACACGTATTCCCTAAGGATGTTGAGGTCGAAGTCCTCGCTGGTGGTGGGCAGACCATCCAGATCCATGGCAGCAAAAGCCAGCCGAATAGACCCCACGGTGTGGTCTGAAATGCGGTTGAGGTGTCCCGTCACATGCAGCCAGCGCCGAAGGACTGGGAGGAGGGCTTTGTCTGCCCACTCACTATGGTGGGCCGGGGGGGGGGGTGATTAGCCAGCCAGACTCATGGTATCCACACCTGGAAAGTGTCGCAGCCGCCCAGGATATGAGCAGTTGACTGGATGGGCCATGGGGGGTGGTTGTGCCACCTGCAATAGGGGATCAGGCCATGTACATGTCGGTAGGCTGAGTTGAAGCTCAGCCAGTAACCCCCATAGGGACCAGCACAGCAGAGGACCTGAGCTACCGCAGATAGCTCACGGTGAGGGTGGTCCACAAAAAGTGTTAAAAGCTTACACAGCGTACAAGTGGGGGGGCCACTGACCGCAAGGTACTTGTCAGCTGTCAAAGCGAGTGGGCAAGCCAGTTGGTGAGACCAGCGAGTGCAGGCAACGAGCGTGGACTGTTCCTTGAGTGCAGAAATGGAGGGGGTGAGTGACGACAGTCATCCCTCTTGACCTCTAACCACCACCACCATTGAATTTTGCCGTGCACAGCTAAGACTCCCAGCAATGTCGTCCAGTGGCTATGGTCGCCCCCCGCCTCCACCTAAGCTCTCTCAACATCGCTCCACGGCTTCATCCACTGCCCAATGGGTCGCGTTGTCATCACCAATGGTGCCCCTTTCCGGTCCACGCCCGGCATCCACACCGGCATCCCCCACCCACCAGCCACTTGCCACCCCTCTAGGAATGGCATTCGAGCTCTACCAGCCCCTCTCTGTCTCCTCCCGCTCGTCCTCCCCACCTGTCGTGGGTGACATCAGCCAGCACAATTACAATGCTGAAATCACTGCCATGGAGCAAGACAACCCCCACACCCCGGAGTCCCAGACTGGCAAATGGTCAGTGGACGTACTCACCCCCCTGGCCCCCAGATCCTGTCCCGGCTGCCACACCGCAACCCAGATGATCCTGGCCGAGGCCATTATTGCCTTCCAAAGTGCCTATGTCGACCTCAACAAAGCCAATGCCTCCTCCCCCAAATCAGTGGAGATTCAAGCCTTGGGGTTTGTGGGTAAGATTACAGCTCTTGCTCACACTGTCCTCTCGGACCTCCAGTGGGAGAGGGATGCTCACCCCGCCAACCACATAGCCATACTCAATGCAGGCATGGCCCACCACTGCTTCCTAGAGGACCACAACTGTGAGGCCCTCCCCTACCCATTCGCTCGGGCCACCCCCAGACTGGCCATGGCGACCCCCCCTCCATCCTGCGAGATGAAAGCGATGGCTGACGCAGTCACCAAGCTCACCACCAACGTGGGGCACCTTGCCCAACAGGTTTCTTCCCTGGCCAGCAGGCCAGCCCCCTGGCCCCAACAGGCCCCCAAGGCTCGTCCTTCTTGACCTTGAACCACCACCATCGATATTTTGCAGTGGTAGCTCATACTCCCTCAGAATGTCATCTAGTGGCTCAAATCGCCCACCCCATCCTACACCATACAACTTCTCGTCATTCAAGGCCTCAAGCGCATCCCAGGACGCTGCTTCAAAGCCGGTGGCACCCCCACCCCCACAACGCCCAGCGTCCTCACCACCGGCCTCCCCCTGCGCCTTGCAAGCCCCTCAACAGGAACTTGTCCTCGGTCCCACCATCCAACTATCCGACCTGTTGGCTGCCTCCCCGTACCACACAGGAATGGGTGAGACAATCGACTACGATCACGAAATAGCGATGGAGATGGGCAGCCCCCACACCCCCCAGGTGCAGACAGGTAAGAGGTCCGCTGACACCATCACCCCCCTCATGCACCCCCCGCGCATCACCGCTGCCCAGCAGATCCTGTTCGAATCCGTGCAGGAATACAAGGACCTCTTCAAGTGCACGAATACTGGTCCCGCCGATGCCGCCGCCCTGCAAGCGGCCCACGAGCTGTCGCGATACATCGGGAGAGTCCTAGCGCTCTCCCACCATGTCATTTCAGCCCTCAACCGGGCACAAGAAGGAGGCCCCCACCCCCAAAACGTCGAGCTGCACAACCTGATGATGCAGTACAACCAGGGCATCGAGGGACACGACCTGTCCCTCCCTGCCCCCTTCATCTGGACTGGAACAGTACAACCAGCCATGCCCATCTGCCCCACCCCTCCTACCAACGATATTAAGGAGCTGAAAACAGCTATGCTGCAACTCACCTCTCAGGTCAGCGACATCTCCCGCCAGGTGTCCTCCTTGGCCGCATGTCCCCCCTGCACCCTCAACAGGCCGCGAAGACTATGGCTCCCACCAACGTGGGAGGCACACCCACCAACCACATAGCGCCGGCCCCAACAGCCGGAGCCCCTACTTCCTACGCCCAGGCCACAGCCCAACCCGCAGCCCCTACTAACCATTCACAGAACCCTGCCGCAGTAACTCCGGAGAAGAAGAAGTCTAAGCACCAGCTGCCACCCCCCCCCCAAGATGTATGCTAAGGACCCCACCCTGGTTCTTAGCCCAGGTCTGCACCACTGCCGCATGGAGCACTGCCTCTCCGGGTCTATTCTCACCCAGAGGGCCCGGGAGTTCTTCGACACACTCCCCACCGCCGACCGTGTCACGGTCTTGTCATCGGCATTTAACGTCAAAGGCAATATCGTGACGGTATTTGCGCACTGCCCATCCACCCTAACGCTGACCACTGAGACAATCATTGATTGCCACAGCGTCTCGTTCACGTGCTATATGTGAAATAGGTGCCTCGTTGCTGGAACCGCAGTCCCCACTGGGTTCACCCTCTCCCCATCCCACGTCCATCAGCACTCCGCCCTGCACATCTCCATGGTGCCCACTACAGACTTCTTCGGACCGGAAGGTAAGACATTCACCCCCACCCAACTATTGTCGGAAGTGAAGCACAACCTGTCGCTTCACAACCTCGACTTTGTCATCCCACCCCACTTTGCCACCCCTGAGGACAACATCAAGAACCTCAAGCAGTGCCCCGTGTCCTTCTCCTTTGCCGATCCCAACGGTCAAGTCCGTGTGCGCCTCCTCAAATGGCCTCGCATATGGCTCTTCAGCACCTCCCTCCACCTCTCAGTCCCACCCATCCGCCCCAGTCTCACCCAGTGTGAGCGCTGCCAGGCGCTGGGCCACGGCACCAGAGGCTGCAAAGCCCCTGTGGTGTGCGCCAAGTGTGCAGGCAACCACTGCACCATTTTTTTTTTTTTTGTTATTCCTTCAGAATTATCTAATACATCTGCCCCCCCGAAGGGGGGCCATGACTAAACAACTACGGAGGCACCTGTCATCACACATCGCATGAAACTGGGCAGGGCGCGTCCCCCCAAGGGGGGCTAGTGTGAAATGCACCCTATTAAGGAAAGGAGGGAAAAGAGAGAAGGGAGGTTTACATATATCGACGCTATGCCCTAACTAGTAAAAGGAAGGAAACCAGTGGGGTAGAATAAGAAAAGGGAATGGGAGGGCGCAAGTGCCATTCGAGAAATCAGTAAGGAATTCGAAAGTCACTCACAAGTCAGAGGGAAATGGCGGAGTATTACCTGACAACTCCAAGAGGGCTGGGTCTGTGTCCTGTGTCTGAGGTCTGAGGTAGTGACACACGTAGTCCCTTAGGGTACCCATGTTGAGTCCATCGGTTGTGGGGTGGTCGTCCAGAGCCATGGCAGCGAACGCCAAACGTATGGCCCCTGCGGTATGGTTTGAGATGCAGTTAAGGTGTCCTGTCAGATGCAGCCAGTGTCGCAGGACCAGGATAGGGTCTTTGTCCGCCCATTCAGAATGGTGGACAGGGGGGGGTCTCCGTTTTGGCTAGATGCAAGGAATCCAGTGCGTGAATGACTTGCAGCCACCCAGGATGTGCACTGTGGATTGTGTTGGCCAGGGGGGGTGGTTGTGCCACCTGCAGTAGGAGATCAGGCCGTGCGTGTGCCGATAGGCTGAGTCAAAGCTCAGCCAGTAACCCCCATAGGGACCGGCGCGGCAGAGAACCTGAGCTACTGTGGATAGCTCACGATGGGGGTGATCAACCAGGAGAGTGAGTAGCTTCCTAGGCGTCCTGGTGGGGGGGCCTGAGACCGCCAAATATTTGTTGGCAGTGGAGGTGAGGGGGCAGGTGAGCTGGAGGGACCAGCGCTCACGGGCAGTGAGGGTAGCCAGCTCTTTCAGCATGGAGATGGAGGGGGGGAGATTGGATGGTGGGAGGTGAGTTGCTGCCTTAGCTTCCACATCGGCCCATTCGTTGCCTGCAATGTCCTCGTGACCGGGGGACCATGCGAAGTGCATGTGTAGCCGAGGGAAGGAGTCCAGAAGGGTCTGGACCCCCGACTTCCAGAGGGGAAGGAGGTGTGCCCCTGAGACGGAGGGCCACCAGCGGTAGAGGTTGAGGGCTGTGAGGGAGTCAGACATAAAGACAATGTCCAAGATGTTCATGAGCTCCTCGTGGAGGTGGCATGCTGCCCAGCCAGGCACGATGCCAAGGGAGAATTGTTCGGCATCTGTGGCGGTAGCGCACAAGGGAGAGGTTAGCCAGTGAGAGTGGAGCCGACGTGGCCCGCACATGGCAACAATAGTGGATCCAGCCTTCTGGCCGAGGCGTGAGCCATCAGTGAAGACCTGGATGGTTTGTGGGGTGCAGAGTTCCCGAGCTCGACGGACGAAGTCCGTCTGGACCTCGGAGGGAACCAGCATGGGGGGGACAGAAAAGCTGATCCGACCTTGCCCAAAGGCAAGCAGGTCGACCCAAGGGGGGTGCATGTGCGCTGGGACCTGTTGGACACGGGGGACATGGGCCTGCAGAGAAAGTGAGAAAGGGATGTTAGCGCACGGCAAGTAATGGCGGTGGCCGATAGAGTGGGGGGTGCGCCAAAGGCACAGGGCATGGTTAGTTTTTAAATATTCAAAATACGCAAAAAAGGGGGGAAGGGAGCAGAGGAAATTGGTGGATAAAGGAGACACGCCCTTGTAGACGCCTAGAATCCACCGGCAAGCAGTGTTTTGAACAGCCTGCAGATGGTTCACTAAAGTTTTCTGGGAGCGGCCATGGAACCAGACCGGTGCGCCCCATGCAAGCACAGTGCGCATGCAGGCTGAGTATAGTTGCCAGAGGTGGAGGGCCAAGATGCCGCATTCGGTATTGCCAAGTATGTGGAGGGCGGCGAGTGTAGAGAGCCCTTTGGAGCGCATGCGCTCGACATGGGGCTTGAACGAGAGGCCCAGGTCCCACCAAATCCCTAACCAGTGGAGAGGGATGGAGGGTCGGACGAGAGTATCAGGGTCGATTTGGATCCCCATCATGTCTCAGCCATGGTAGCCAGTTTTATGACGGGGTGGGTGGAAGTGGAGAGCCTCGGTTTTTGCAGCCTCGATGTTGAGTCCAAGCTGATTGAAGAGGCTGTTGAGATGGCGGTAGGCGGCGGCAAGAGTTTTGCAGTTGGCAGTGACCGAAGCGCCAACGCATACTATGAGATGGTCATCGATGTAGGCCAGGAGCTTGCACCCCCGCCACTGGAAGTGGCACAGGACAAGCCCAGCGAAGATCGTCGAGAGGATTGGGGAGGCGGGGGAACCCTGAGGGGTGCCGAGGTCGGGTTTCAGGGTCAGAGGGGTCGTCATGCCATCGAAAGAGATGGCCACTTTCTGCCCCGTCATGAATGAGAGGCACCAGTCTGCCATGTTAGGCAGACAGCCCATTGTCAAGAGCTGTTGGTGAAGGAGTTGAGGGTGCACCAAGTCGAAAAAGCCCTGAATGTCTACCGCGAGGATAGAGCAGACCTGGTTCATTGAATTGGCACCCTCCACAAGCTGTAGGAGGTGTTGGGCGGCATCGTAGACCGAGTGTCCTTGACGCCCCCCATATTGATTAGGTGGCAGCCAGTCCTCGGTGTTAGTGAGGAACTGGAGCCAGTTAGCAATCATCTTCTCAAGGAGTTTGCCAAGAGTCTCCTCAAGGGTGATGGGTCGGTAGGAGCGGGGGGAGAAGGGGTCCTTCTTGTTCGGCTTCCGAAGCATGATGACTCTTGCCGCCCGCCAGCACGCGGGGTGGTGCCCCAAGCGGAGGCAGTTGTTGAAAAGCATCAGGATCTCATCAGGAAATGCAGCGATCACCCATTTGAGTGGGCGATAACCGATGCCCGATGGCCCTGGGGCCGACAGGTTGGAAGTATTGGCGAGCACATCCATCAACTCCGACATGAGGAGAGGCGGCGCACCCAGTGGGGGGGGAGGAAGGGGGCCCAGGCCCGCATCGGGAAGGGGGGGAGGTTCTTGGAAGTAGGTGGTGCGAAAGAGCTCACCTTTTTCCTCGTCAGACTGGGTGAAGGAGCCATCTGCCCGTTTGAGCAAGGGGACTTGAGAGGGGCACGTTCCGAGGCCGCGTTTGGCCCAGGACCAGATGTTGGAGGGGTTAGCCTCCGCCGCCTGATCCGAGTAATAGGTTCGCTTAGCTGCCCTAACCCCTTGCTTAAAAGCTTGGCGCGCGGCGGCTCGCAGTCGGTTGGTGGGGGCAGCATCGATGGCCTTAAGAAGGTCACTGCAGGCTAACCACCACACCATTAACCATCACAAATCTTGTGTGGACTGTGCCACCGATGTTACATTTTTCCTTGCACTCTCCACCGACTCCTATCCCCATATGCCTCTAGTACATTCCATGACCTTATCGCGCTTACTGATCATGGACCACCGATCAGTCATCCCCTTCCATGCACTTCCGTCATGTTCTACTGCATCTCACTCACATATTATCTATACGATTCTACTACATTCCATAGGTCTATATAAGCTGTACCTCATCGAGCACATAGCCTTAAGCTTATGCTCTTTGTTCTTACAAGCTCATTTGCTCACCCCCAAGTCCTGCGTGCTCTCCATCGTAACCCGACTCCCCAATGGCACGCCTACCGGATGTGACTCTCTAAGTACATTGTCGTCACCATCTTCATCATCCACATCTTCCAACTTCATCACCACCTCCGTCTATGATGCATCTGTAACCTGGAGCCTAATCTGAACCTTTGATCTTAACACTAGCATAAGCTTTCCTTTTCTGTTGACATTCTACCATCTAAACACCACCCACCCACCAAACTGTCACAACTACAGATTCCCCAACCCACAGCACGACCTACCGCCACCACTTGGAGTGACGCGGCCAAAGTCTTCTACAACAAACACCCCACAGACGCATCCAAATTTCAATACTCCTCGTGGCTATATGACAAATCCCTATGAGCTTGGGGCTGGCATAAACTCGACGACCAGAACGAAGCACATGACACCTTTCGACAAAATGTTCCAAATTACTGAGAAATTTTTTCCTATACCAAAACCCCCCCACAACCACCAATGACTGCCATCACCAAAGAAATCAACCTTGCCAAACCAAACGAGTTTGATGGTACCAAGGAATATGCCCGCTGCTTCCTCTCCAGCTGTGAAACTTACCTATGAGTCAACAAACATATCTATGATACTGATGAACTAAAAATCAACTTTGTCCTATCCTTCATGCAAACACAAACAGCCGGGGACTGGGCGATAAATCGAAAATCCCTAGCATCAGCATATGCCATCAACTCCAAAGGTAACAAACTCTCCTCCATCATAGGATATGGAACGTGGGACGACTTTGTCAATGACTTCAAAACCACCTTTATTACCACAGATGATACCAATGAAGCCCAACAAGCCTTACTCAAACTCAAACAAACAGGCACAGCCGACGATTTCAATAACCAGTTCCAATCACTCACCACACAATCCAGCATCTCAAGCCTGGAAGCCCTCATCGCCCTCTATCAGGCTGGACCCACCCCAGGCCTCCTCAAAACCATTTACAACCATGACACCATGCCAGCCACAATTAATGACTAGTACAAAGCCACTTCCTGAAGCGACAATATCTATCGACGCCTCAGAGCAATACAGGGACCTCCCCCATCCACCCCACCAACAAACCGTTTCCGCAAATTTTCCAACAACAATTCCCACCCTAATAGTTATAATTCCCCTAGCAACACCCCAACCACCGGCCACCCACCGCGTCTAACCCCCGAGGAATGTGACAAATGCTTCAAAGAAGGACGCTGTCTCGCCTGCTGGGAAAAAGGTCACAACTCTCGAGACTGTACCAAATACTCATCCACCAACACACGCACAATCCGAACCACCAAGCAAACCTCAAACAATGAACCACCCATCCAGACCAAAGAACCCAACCCCCCCACACCCAACGACGTAGCACTACAAATCCGACAACTCATTAATTCCCTAAAAGATGACAAAAAAGAGGAACTATTTAATACCATGGATAAACAGGATTTTTGAAATGGAAGCCCAGACAGACACTGAGTCTTCCAATACATGTATCCCCTGTTGTACTTTCCGACTCTTCTTTACCTACAATGAAGATCCCCATTACAATAATCATGCATGATCAAAACATCTCCACCAATGCTCTCATCGACTCTGGTGCCGAAGGCAAGTTTATTGACACAAAATTTGTCATCAAACACCGAATTCCCACCAAACCCCTTACCCACCCCATTCACGTCCGAAATGTCGACGGAACACCCAATCAACACAGTACCATTACCCGCTTCACCTGGAGGTTAATCAAGATCGGCAGGTGATCCATCACAACCACCTTCCTCATCACTTCTCTTGGAAAAGAAGACGTAATTCTAGGGCTTCCATGGCTTAAACGCCACAACCCTGCAATCGACTGGACTGCTGGCACAATATCCATCAACAAAGTCACCACAGCCACCACTCTCGCTAGAGAACATGTAAAACCCACCCAACCACTCAAACTCATGATCCCACCCCAATACCACAACTACCTCCATATTTTCCAAAAGAAAGCCACAGAACGCTTCCCCATTGCCCGACCATACGACCATGCTATCGACCTCAAACCCGACTTCATCCCTCGGGACTGCAAACTCTACCCATTATCCCCGAAAGAACAACTTGCCCTCGACCAATTTCTTGAAGAAAACCTCCACAAAGGCTACATATGACCATCCAAGTCCCCAATGGCATCTCCATTTTTCTTCGTTGGCAAAAAGGACAACGAACTCCATGCCTGCCAAGATTATCAAGTGCTCAATGAAGGAACCATTAAAAATGCATACCCATTACCACTCATCAACGAACTCATGGACAAACTCAAAGGAGCAAAATATTTCACCAAACTCGACCTCTGATCAGGATACAACAACATTCGCATTAAAAACGGGGACCAATGGAAAGCAGCCTTCAAAACCCCACGTGGACTATTCGAACCAACCATGATGTTTTTCAGACTTTGTAACTCCCCTGCCACCTTCCAAGCATTCATGGACTACACCTTCCGCATTGTCATCCTCGAAAACTACGTCCTCATTTATATGGATGACATCTTCATTTTCACTAGCAACCTCCAAGACCTCCACTGGAAAACCATACGAGTCCTCGACATCTGTGACAAAAACGATCTCTATTGTAAACCAGAAAAATGCCTCTTTGCGGTCCAGGAAGCTGAATTCCTCGGCATGATTATTACCCCTAATAACATTAACATGGATCCTGTTAAACTCTCAGGTATATCCAACTGGCCCACACCCAAAATGGTCAAGCAACTCTGCAGCTTCATGGGCTTCTGCAACTACTATAGACACTTCATTCCCAACTTCTCTAATGTCATATACCCTCTCAACAAATTAACACACACCAATGAACTCTGGGCATGGATGCCCAAACGAGATCTGGCCTTCTCAAAACTTAAAACACTATTTCTCATTAAACCGACACTACTCATTCCCGACCCCTCCAAACCATTCATTCTTGAAACAGATGCTTCTAAAGTTGCAACTGGTGCCATCCTCTATCAAACCAACTCCAATGGTGACCTACAACCATGTGGCTTCATCTCCCAAACTCTCAGTCCAGCACAACAACGCTACGAAGTCTACGACCAAGAACTCCTCAGCATCATTTGAGGACTAGAAGCCTGGCGACACTACCTACTTGGAAATCCCCACACCACAATTATCTGGTGTGACCACAAAAATCTATCTTATTTTCGCTCTGATCGACGCCTATCCCCACAACAATCACGATGGAACCTCTACCTATCCCAATTTGATTATTCCATCACACATAGACCAGGGACGTCCATACCTGGGGCAGATGCCCTTTCCCAATGCACCGATCATGGCAAAGAACCCACCGAAGAATGCACTATGTTACCTGAAACACTATTCATTGGCAAAATCAATATCAACCTCTACACACAAATCCAAACCACTCAAGAAACTGACACTTTTGCCACTACCATTCAAAATGCCAAACTCCTTAAGATCCCATCTCCCTTTCGATTTTCCCTTGATGATTGGACCATGGACTCCAGCCTTCTCTGCTACCAGAAATGCGTCTATATACCTGACAGCGTAGACATCAAATGCGAAATCCTCCAAATGTTCCATGATCTCCCCTCCTTTGGACACCCCGGACTCTTCAAAACAGTGCAACTGGTTCGCCAACACTATTGGTGGCCAGGCCTTACAGTATTCATAAAAAATTACATCGGAGGATGTGCTCTATGCCAACAAATGAAGATAAACACACACCCGACTAAACCACCACTTATACCAATACCCACCAATCCCACTATGCTACCATTCCAATCAGTCTCGATGGACTTCATCACCGATCTACCCCCTTCAAACAACTATGATTCCATCATGGTTATTGTCGATCACGACTCCTCCAAAGGAATCATCCTCATCCCTTGCACCAAAACCCTAGATGCACTCGGGATGGCCAAACTCTACCACGACAATGTCTACCACCGCTTCAGACTACCTCGACATATCATTTCTGACCGAGGACCCCAATTTGCCTCCCAAGTATTCCAAACCCTATGCACACGACTCGGCATCAAATCCAAATTATCCACAGCCTATCACCCTCAAACAGATGGACAAACAGAACGCACAAATCAAGAAGTGGAGGCCTATCTCCGCATCTATTGTGGAACATCACCACACACGTGGACTGACTCACTTACCGACCTCAAATTCTCACATAACATCCAAACCCATTCAGTCACCAAAACATCGCCATTCAACATTATCCTCGGATATGACCCCATTCTGATCCCACCAGTAATAGAAGACACTGATATCCCCTCTCTATCCCTTCACCTGCGACTCCTGTCCTCTATATGGAAAGAAGCTCTCGCAGCACATGACTTAGCCTGTGCCCATATGGTGAGACACGGCGCCCGTGGCTTCCAGCCATTCAAACTCAGAGATAAAGTTTGGCTAGAAGCTACTAATCTACACTTCCCTAATAGATCCCATAAACTAGCCCCTAAACGAGAAGGCCCTTTTTCCATCACCCAAGTCCTATCCCCACTCAATTACCGACTTAGCCTACCACCAGCATGGAAAATACACCCCATATTCCATGCTTCCCTTCTATCTGCTTACACAGAAACCAACACTCACGGACCACCATTCACTTAGCCACCTCCTGACCAAATCGAAGGCCACCAAGAATTCGAAATTGAAGCCATAGTCTCTCACAAGGGGAACGGAAACCGACGCTGCTTCCTCGTCAAATGGACCGGTTATCCATCATCCGAAAACCAATGGCTACCCGAAACAGCACTATCACATGCAGCAGATACCCTCAAAACCTATAAAAAGACAAAAAACCTGTAAACCATCCTCCAGCAAACCACTCACATGCCCACTCCCCCACCCGAATGCCCAACCTACCAACATGCCCAAACTCAGACCTCACCAACCGACCCACCCTCTACATCAACACCAACCACCACCTCTGGTATCTGGCTATCGTCATACCTGGAGGACTTTTTATTCTTGTATCCATCGTCTACTGTTTTTTCCCTACCCATCGCCCCACCATCAACACCACTACCCACTGCCTCAACTACGGCTATGTCAACCCACGAGCACAACTCCGAAGGACCAACTACCATGCTGCACAAGGACAACACCACTCCCGACTCACACATGTCCATCAATCGTACCCCATGCTTGGCCCCACGCACCCGCCGACACCGCCACTCCTCTACCCCACCCCCGATCCCGACCCCGGCTTCCACAACCTGCTCTTCCTGGGGCAACCCCCACGGCACTTGGTCAAGGACCACGCTATCCCCTCACACCCTCCTCCAACATATCCTCCCACAAGCCACCCTCCATGAAGACATCGACAGAGCCCTCCGACAACATCCCCACCTCAACCTGGTCAACACCAGCTGGAACAACCTCCTCTTCGCAGAGAATCTCCAGACCTCCATCTGGCACATGCAGGAACGCACTTCTGAACTCGATGAGCAGCTCAACCATGTCCAGACCGAACTAACCCTCTTCCGAGATGCAGCGTACTGCACGCTCATTCTGGAGGACATCCACACGGCGATCATGCACCTCCACCCTCATGCACACCTCGTCCCGGTAGTCCACAATGTACCGACACCCCCCATCCAAACTCGACCAACCTCCCCCACTACCGAGTTCAATGTGTCCATGGTCAATCCCAGGGGTGAATCCCTCGCACTCGTCGTCACTGCAGACCACCGACCCAGCCCCACTTTTGCATGTCGCCAACACCCACCAGCTGCACGCCATTGCAACACATGCAACTCACGGACACACAACACCCTCGACTGTGCTGAGAATATTTGTTCGGGTTGCAACATCTCTGCCCCAGGTCACCGGTTCCGCAACTGCCCCCTCCACCCATCTCGACTGCCCCTTCCCATCCAGCCATCACCAATGTCGCCCGACCACTCCCCCTTGTCAACCGGCACATCCCTCCCCGCCTACACTCAAACCGTCCCCACTCCAAACCAAGCACTCCCACCCACCAACTCTCACTGGGGACCAGACGGACAACAATGGAGCATATATGTCGACAATGACCATCAACCAGTATGGCGCCCTCGCCCCATGACAGCTGCCATTCGACTCTGCACTGACTTCGGTGGACCCACATTCGCCCAAGAGATTGAAGAGATGGATGCTGACGAAAACAACCTGGAGGCCCAGGACCACTCTAACTAGGTGACAACACAGTCCGAGACGACCCTAAACTACCTACTCCTGGGCAAGACCTTAAAAGGCCCAACTAGTGCGCAACTTCATTTATTCTTTCTCACACCCATTTCTGTTGCATTTTTCCTTGCACTCTCCACCGACTCCTAACCCCATATGCCTCTAGTACGTTCTATGACCCTGTCGCGCTTACTGATCATGTACCATGCTCAGTCATCCCTTCCATGCGCTTCCTCCATGTTCTACTAACTCCTCACCCCTAACACATTCCATCTCATTCCCCCACATTCCATAGGTCTATATAAGCTGTACCTCGTCGAGCATACAGCCTTAAGCTTATGCTCTTTGTTCTTACAAGCTCATTTGCTCACCCCTGAGTCCTGCACACTCTCCATCGTAACCCGACTCCCCAACAGCATGCCTACCGGATGCGACTCTCTAAGTACATTGTTGTCACCATCTTCATTGTCCACATCTTCCAACTTCATCACCGCCTCCATCTACGATGCATCCATAACCCAGAGCCTAATCCGAACCTTTGATCTTAACAACCAAGGCCAACGAGTCCGACTTCTGCCCCCACCCATGCCACTGCTGCAACTGCGGCACCAACCACCCCTCCACTTTCCCCTCTTGCCCGAAGAAACGCTGCTTCCGTAGCATCCTCGCTGGGCAAGAACAGGACTTCCCTATCCTCCCCAAAGAAGAAGAGTTTTAATGAGTGCACAACTCCATGTACTCCAGTGGAATGCCGCCCGCTCGCTAGCGGCGATACAGTCCCTTTTCCCTTTTCTTTCCTCAACCCCATCTCTGCCTCATCTGCTCTTAATCCAGGAGCCGCCCTGGTATCAAATTGGATTGCAACCCTCTCTCACCAACCCAGCCAGTCTGCCTATTTATGGTGTTCCTTCTATTTCTGGCTATGTCACCGTTTTACCTCCAGACACACGCCCTCGCATTGTAACATATGTTTCCCAGAACCTCCCCCTCTCCTCCTGGTCTGTCATCGGCCCCACCATGTGCAGCACAGATGTACTGATGGTGGAGGTACGTGCACAAGCTACGGTCCAGATGTGCAACTACTATGGTATGAGCCCCCTGGACCACGACGCCCCCTCCCCTCAGTACCCCAGTGAGTCTTTCCTCTTCTCACTCCCCCCAGCGCTAGCCACCACCCTACTTGTGTGTGGCGACTTCAACCGTCGCCACCACCCATGGTCTGAATTAGCCGCTACTCGGCGGGAATCGTTGGGGGCCCAACCCCTCAATGATTTCTTCTGGGAAAACAGCCTCGAACCTGCACATGCACTGGACTCCGACTCCCGTCCAAAGGACGGTCCCTGTTGGTGCCCCATTGACATGGTGTGGGCCCCCCCCCCCCATATCATGCCGGAGTCTATTCTTGACTCTTTTACTTCGGCGCGATCCACCCTCTCTGACCATGCCCAATTAACCTGGGCCATCACCACTAACCTCCCGCCACCACTCCCCCGAGTCCGTCGCCTTACAAACGATGACTATGGGGAGTGGACGGATCTTGCCTTTCCGGCCCTGGTCATGGCCTTTAGACTCCTGACCACAGACCCCAACCTTTTGGATGTTAAAGCAGTGGCCATGGTCCATGCCATGGAAGCCGCGCTGCAACCCTTCACCACCCTCTCTCGGCCATCGAAGACCGAGGTCCCATGGTGGATGCCCTCTTGTGGCAACCTCCTCAAGGCCATCGACACTGCTCCCACCAACCGTCAACGATCTGCCGTGCGCCAAGCTTTCAAGCGAGGGGTTCAGGCAGCAAAACACACCTATTACTCAGAACAGGCAGTGGAGGCTAACCCCTCCAACATCTGGTCCTGGGCCAAATGCGGCCTGGGCATGCGCCCCACCCAAGTCCCCTCACTGAAACGTGTGGACTGCACCTTCACCCAGTCGGACGATGAGAAAGGTGAGTTGTTTTGAGCAACCTATTTCCAAGAACCCCCCCCTCCTGGATGTGGGCCTTGGCACCCTTCCCCCTCCTCCACCAGGTGCTCCTGCTCTCCTCCTATCGGAGTTGACAGATGCCTTGGCCAACACCTCCAACTTGTCAGCCCCAGGGCCATCGGGCATCAGCTACCGCCCACTTAAATGGGTGATCGCTGCGTTCCCCGATGAGATTCTGGCCCTTTTCAACGACTGCTTGCACTTGGGGCACCACCCTGAGTGCTGGCGGGCGGCAAAAATGGCACAGATGCAAACTCCTCACATACGTCGATGACCATCTCATTGTATGCGTCGGCACTTCGGTCACTGCCAACTGCAAAACCCTCGTGGACGCATACCGCCATCTCAACGGCCTCTTCAATGGCCTTGGCCTCAACATCGAGGCAGCAAAAACGGAAGCCCTCCATTTCCATCCTCCTCGTCACAAAACTGGCTATCACAGCTGGGACATGATGGGCATCCAAATCGATGACCACACCCTCGTCCGGCCCTCTATTCCCCTACGTTGGTTGGGGATTTGGTGGGATCCCGGCCTCTCTTTCAAGCCTCATGTTGAGCGCATGCGCTCCAAGGGGCTCTCGACACTCACCGCCCTCTGCATTCTCGGCAACACTGAGCATGGCATCTCAGCCATTCACCTTCGGCAATTGTACTCGGCATGCGTGCGCACTGTGCTTGCATGGGCGCACCCGTTTGGTACCACAGCCGGTCCCAAAAAACTTTGGTGAACCGTCTGCAGGCGGTACAAAACACAGCTTGTCGGTGGATTCTCGGCGTCTACAAGGGCACGTCTCCCTTCTCTACTAATTTTCTATGTTCCCTCCCCCCATTTTTTGCTTATTTTGAGTATTTAAAAACTAACCATGCCCTGTGCCTCTGGCGCACCCCACACTCTATCGGCTGAAGGCGTTACTTACCTCGTGCTAATACCCCTTTTTCACTTTTGCTGCAGGCCCGTGTCCCCCATGTCCAACAGGTCCCCATGTACACGCATCCTCCCTGGGTTGACCCACTTGCCTTCGGGCAAGGTCGGATAAGCTTCTCCATCCCCCCTGTGCCGGTTCCCTCTGAGGTCCAGACGGACTTTGTCCATCGAGCTCGGGAATACTGCACCCCTCACTCTGTCCAGGTCTTCTCTGACAGCTCACGCCTTGGCCAGAAGGCTGGATCCACCATCGTCGCCATGAGTGGGCCCCGCCGGCTCCAGTCTCATCGGCTGACCTCCCCCTTGTGTGCCACCGCCACAGATGCCGAACAATTTTCCCTCGGCATCGCTCCTGGCTGGGCTGCGTGCCACCTCCACGACATGCTAGCACATGTATTGGATGTTGTCTTCATGTCTGACTCACTCACAGCGCTCAACCTCTTCAAATGCTGGCCCTCCGCCTTGGGGGCCAACCTCCTCCCCCTCTGGAAGTCGGGCATCCGGACTCTACTGGACTCCTTCCCGCAGCTCCACGTGCACTTCACATGGTCCCCTGGTCATGAGGACATTGCCGGCAACGAATGGGCTGATTCAGAAGCCAAGGCGGCTACCCACCTGCCCCCCTCCAATCTACCCCCCTCTATCTCCACACTGAAGGAGCGGGCGGCCCTCGCGGCCCGTGGGCGCTGGTCCCTCCAACTCGCCTGCCCCCTCGCCTCCACCGCTGACAAGTACTTGGCGGTAACAGGCCCCCCCACCAGGACGCCCAGGAAGCTTCTCACTCTCCTGGTCGACCACCCCCACCGTGAGCTCTCTGCAGTAGCTCAGGTTCTCTGCCATGCCAGTCCCTACAGGGGTTACTGGTTGAGCTTCGACTCAACCTACCGCCACACGCATGGCCTGATTTCCTACTGCCGGTGGCACAACCACCCCCCCTGGCCGATGCAATCCATGGCGCATATCCTGGGCGGCTGTGAGTCGTTTGCGTCCTGGATTCTGCACATCTGGCCCAAACGGCGACCCCCCCCCTGTCCACCATTCAGAATGGGCGGATGAAGACCTTATCCTGGTCCTGCAATGCTGGCCACGTCTGACGGGACACCTACACTGCATCTCGGACTGTACCACGGGGGCCATTTGTTTGGCATTTGCTGCCATGGCTCTGGACAGCCTACCCACCACCAACAGACTCGACATGGGTACCCTTAGGAACTACGTGCGTCGCTACCTCGGACCTCGGACACTGGACATGGACCCAGCCCTTTTGGAACTCTCCGGTAATGTTCCTCCCTTTTCCCCTGATTTGTGAGCGTCCTTTGAATTCCATCACGGTTTCTCGTCTGGCACTTGCGCCTCCCCTTTCTCTTTTCTTATTTAACCCCAGAGTTTTCCTTTCTTTTGTTAGTTAGGGCATGGCATTAACATATGTAAACCTCCCATTTCTCTTCCCCTCTTTTTCCTTAATAGGGTGCGTTTCACACTAGCCCTCCTTGGGGGGACGCGCCCCACCCAGTTTTGCATGATGTGCAATGACGGGTGCCTCCATAGTTGTTTAGTCATGGCCCCCCCCTTTGGGGGGGCAGGTGTATTAGATAATTCTGCAGGAATAATAAAATAAAAAATAAAAAATAAAGGCCCCCAAGGCTGCTACCCCTGCACAAGGACAGGCCCAGACCACCCCCCCGGCCACTGCCCCAATCAGATCAGCCCCCACCTCCTACGCCCAGGCCGTGGCCCAACCAGCTGCACCACAACCCACAGGGGGGGCCTCTCAACCTGCAACAGCTGACAAGAAGAAGAAGAAAGGCCCACACCAGCTGCCCCCACCCCCCAAAATGTACGCCAAGGACCCCACACTGGTCCTTAGCGCCAGCGACCTTATCCTCATGGCAACCACATGGAAATCTGGGGCTTCCCTGACCCAGACCACCCATGAGTTCTTCCGTACCCTCCCCACTGCTGTCCAGGTCATGGTGTTGTCCTGCACGTTCAATGCGAAGGGACACATCATGGCCGTTTTTGCACAGCGCCCATCCTCCGCATCACCCTTGACCAAGTCGATCATTGACTGACATGCCGAGGCCTTCGCCTGGTTCATGAGGGACAAGTGGTGCTCGGCAGGAACATCCCTCCAGGCCCGCCTCTCTCTCTCTGCCTCCCAAGTCCGACCGTGGGCTTCCCTCCGCATCTCAAGGGTGCCCACAAGGGACGTCTTCGGTCCCACCGCCCGACCCTTCTCTGCCACGACCCTCAAGGCCGAACTAGTGCAGAACCCCATCCTCAAGAACCTGGAATTCGTCGTGGAACCCCACTTCACAATTGCAGATGGAGAGCATCTCTCTGGCCTGGACTCATGCCCAGTTTCCTTTACCTTTGTCGACGTCAATGGCTCCATCCGTGCGCGCCTTCTCAAGCACCCACGCATATGGCTGTTCGGCACTGCCCTCCAACTCTCTGTCCCGCCAGTCCATCAGGGCCTCACCCAGTGCAAGTGCTGCCAGGCACTTGGCCACAGGACGGCAGGCTGCCATGCCCCCACTGTCTGTGCCGAATGCGCAGGACAGCACCTCACCCATAACCACCGGAGGTCGTGCACCGACTGCGCATTTGAGGCAATCGCTGACAAAACCTGCCCCCATCCCCACCATTGCCGTAACTGCAATGGTGACCACCCCGCCACCAACCCCACATGCCCTCGTAAGCGCCACTTCTGCGGCATCCTTGACAGACTGCATGAGGCCCAAATCCAAGAACTCGAGATGGAGTTATGAGTGCACAACTTCATGTGCTACAGTGGAATGCTGCGTGGTCCCTGGTGGCAATCCACTCCTTACTCCCGACCCTCTCAGATGATCCCACCCCCCCACACCTCTTAGTAATCCAGGAGCCCCCCTGGTATCAAATTGGCCTGCAACCCTCCCTTACAGATCCAACTGGCTCGGCGATATTCAATGTCCCGTCTATTCCCGGCTATGTACCTGTCCTCCTGCCTGACACATGCTCGTGCATGGTAACCTATGTCTCATGCTCTCTCCCCTCCTCTTCTTGGTCCGTCCTCGGCACCACCACTAGCGGAACTGATGTACTGATGGTGGAGGTCCGCTCCCACCAAACTGTTCGCATCTGCAACTACTACGGTATGACCCCAGCAGACAGGGATGGCGCCCCCCCGCAGTACCCAGGTGAGTCATTCTTATTTAATCTCCCCTCGGCACTGGCCGCAACCCTCACAGTGTGTGGTGACTTCAACCGTCGCCACCACTCATGGTCCAATCTTCACGCCAATCACATGGAAACACTCAGGGCCCAACCCCTGGATGACTTCTTCTGTGTGAACAGCCTCGAACCTGCTCATGACCCTGACTCCGACTCTCGTCCTCATGATGGAGTCGGACGTTGCCCCATAGACATGGTCTGGGCTCCACCCTCACTAGATGCCAATGTGATCCTGGACACCTTCGAGTCCGCACAAACCACCCTCTCTGATCACGCCCACCTCACATGGGCGATCCCGACCTCAGCCCTGCCACCCATACCACGAACCCGACACCTCACCGCCAACGACTTCACGGAATGGTTGGAACTCGCCTACCCAGCCCTCGACCAGGCCTTTCAAATCCAGGTCGTCGACTCCACCTCCTTGGACCAAAAAGCGGCTGCTGTGGTGAAAGCCATGGAAGACACCCTCACCCCCTTCACCTCAATCGCAAAACTGAAGAAAACGGAAGTTGCGTGGTGGACCCCCCACTGCACTCAACTCCTCAAAGCAATCGGCAATGCGTCCTCTGCCCTCACCCACTCCAGTGCTTGCCAAGCCTTCAAAAGAGGTGTCCACACAGCCAAGCGAACCTACTACTCTGACCAGGCCAAGGAGGCCAACCCGACGAACATTTGGTCATGGGCCAAACATGGATTGGGGGTCTGCCCCACTCAAGTCCCTTCCCTCCGCCGAGGGGATGGCACATTCACCCAAACTGAAGAAGAAAAAGGTGAGGTATTTCGAACCACTTTCTTCAAAGAACCTCCCCCTCTACCCAATGCAGGCCTTCCACCCGCACCCACACCACCTCCTCCAGCACTGCCTCTTCTTGCCTCCGAGCTCGAAGCGGCACTGTCCGGCACCTCCAACTTGTCAGCCCTGGGGCCCTCCGGGATTAGCTACCGCCCACTAAAATGGGTGGTCATGCATTATCCCTCGGAGGTTCTGACCCTTTTCAACGACTGTCTGTGCCTGGGGCACCACCCCGAGTGTGGGCAGGTGGCAAAAGTGGTCATGCTTTGGAAGCTGAACAAGAAGGACCCTTTCTCACCACAGTCCTACCACCCTATCACCCTAGAGGAGACCTTGGGAAAGCTCCTGGAAAAAATTATCACTAACCGGCTCCAGTTCCTCGCTAATGAGGAGGACTGGCTGCCCCCTAACCAATACAGCAGGTGTCAAGGCCACTCAGTCTATGACACCTCGCGGCACCTTTTACAGATAGTCAAGCACATGCACTCAAAAGGCCTCGTATGTTCCATCCTCGTGGTGGACATTCAGGGATTCTTTGACTCCATGCACCCAGCTCTCCTCCATCAGCAACTCATGTCGATGGGCTGCCTGCTAAATATGGCGGATTGGTGCCTATCGTTCATGACGGGTCGAAGCGTCTCAATCTCTTTTGATGGGACAACTCTACCCACTGCCCCAAAACCCAACCTCGGCACCCCACAGGGCTCCCCAGGCTCCCCCATCCTTTCGACCATATTTGCAGGACTCGCAATCCAGCGCTTCCAACAGCCTGGTTGCAACCTCCTCGCATATGTGGATGACCACCTCATCGTGTGCATGGGCCCAGATATCGCATCCAACTGCGACTCCCTGGCTTCCGCATACCACCAACTTGATGGCCACTTCCTCCGACTCAGTCTCAACATCGAAGCTGCAAAGACAGAGGCACTCCACTTTCACCCTCCCTGGCGCACCATCGGCTACGACAACTGGCGAACTGCCAGCATTCAAATCACGCCCACCACCATCATCAAACCCACTAACCCCCTGCGCTGGCTCGGGATTTGGTGGGACCCTGGTCTCTCCTTCAAAGCCCATGTAGAGCACATGCGCTCCAAAGGCCTCTCCACCCTTGCCGCCCTCCGCATCCTCGGCAACACTGAATGCGGCATCTCGGCCCTCCTCCTACATCAGCTGTACTCAGCCTGTGTTCACACTGTGCCTGCATGGGGCTCACCAGTCTGGTACCATGGTCGCTCCCAGAAAGCCTTGGTCAATTGTCTACAGGCAGTTCAAAACACCACCTGCTGATGGATTTTAGGTGTCTACAAAGGCGCATCCCCCCTCTACAAATTTTCTCTGTTCCACTCCCCCTTTCTTTGCTTACTTTGAGTATTTAAAGACTGGCCATGCCCTGCATCTTTGGCGCACCCCCCACTCTGTAGGCCGTCGCTGCTATCGGGACAGTGCTAACCTTCCCTTTTCCCATTCTCTGCAGGTCCATGTCCCACATGTCCAGCAAGTCCCTGCGTATATGCACCCCCCTTGGACGGATCCCCTCGCCTTCAGGCTAGGTCAGATCAAATTCGAAGTCCCCCCCATCCCTGTTCCCTCCGAGGTCCGATGCGCCTTTGTCATTCGAGCTTGGGAACGGTGCACCCCCTCCTTGCTCCAGGTCTTCACTGATGGCTCATGCATCGGCACCGACTTGGGGTCCGCCATCTGCGCAATGCGCAGCACCTGCAAGCTAGGGTTCCGCCACCTCGCATCCCCCAAAGTCGCCACAGCCACCGGCGCTGAGATCTTCTCACTCACTGGCGCCCCAGAATGGGCGGCCTCCCACCTCTGTGATCACCTACGGGAAGTTTCAGATATCCACTTCATGTCCAACTCCCTTACAGCCATCAACCTCTTCTGGACCTGGCCATCTGCCTCAGGGGCCCAGCTCCTCCCCACCTGGAAGGCAGGCGTGCAAATGCTTCTCGACTCATTCCCCGGTCTCACCGTCCACTTCGCCTGGTGTCCAGGACACTCTGACATCGCCAGCAATGAATGGGCAGACGCCGAGGCTAAAGCAGTGACAGATTTGCCACCATCGTCACTCTCCCCCTCCATCTTGGCACTCAAGGAACAGTCCACCCTTGTCGTGCGTGCACACTGGTCCAACCAACTGGCCTGCCCACTCGCCTCAACCGCCGACAAGTACCTTGCCATGACTGGACCCCCCACCCACACGCCCCATAAGCTTCTCATGCTTTTTGTGGACCACCCCCGCTGCAAGCTGTCTGCAGTAGCTCAAGTCCTCTGTCACGCCGGTCCCTATGGGGGTTACTGGCTGAGCTTTGACTCGGTCTACCAACACGTACATGGCCTGATTCCTTACTGCCAGTGGCACAACCACCCCCCTTGGCCCGTCCAGTCGACCGCCCACATCCTAGGCGGCTGCGATGCATTCCAGGTGTGGATTCCACAAGTCTGGCCGGCCAATCGCCTCCCCCAGCCCACCACAGTGAGTGGGCAGACGAAGCCCTTCTCCCCATCCTTCGGCGCTGGCTGCACATGACAGGACACCTTAACCACATTTCAGACCGCACCATGGGGTCCATTCGGCTGGCTTTCACTGCCATGGATCTGGACAGTCTGCTCACCTCCAGTGTGGATTTCGACCTCAACGTTCTTAGGGACTATGTGCGTTGATACCTTGGACCCACAACACAGGACACGGACCCGGCTCTCTTGGAGCTCACAGGTAATGCTCCTCCCTTTCCCTCTGATTAGCGGTCGGCTTTCGGTTTCCCTTACCGGTTTCTGTCTGGCACTCGCTGGCACTCCCCCTTCAATTTCTAAGTGTCCATAAGTTTTCCTCTCTTTTATTAGTCACGGGCAATGGTCGCGATATGTATCCCTCCCTTTCCTCCCTTCCTTTCCCCTTTCTTTAATAGGGCGTGTCTTCCCACTTGGCCCCTTCAGGGGCACGCACCCCGCCCAGTTCTGCATGATGTGCAGTGACAGGCGCCTCTGTAGTTGTTTAGTCTTGGCCCCCCCTTTGGGGGGGGGGGCACATGTATTAGATAATCCTGAAGGAATAATAAAAAATAAAATTAAAAATTAAAAAAAAGAGTGACAACAGTGGCAGATCTGTTGCTGCTTTCGCTTCGGAGTCGGCCCACTCATTGCCAGGGATGTCAGAGTGACCTGGACACCATGCAAAGTGGACTGTGAGACTGGGAAAGGAGTCAAGAAGTGTTTGCACACCTGCCTTCCAGGTGGGGAGGAGCTGGGCCCCCAAGGCAGAGGGCCAGGTCCAGAAGAGGTTGATGGCCATGAGGGGGTCGGACATGAAGTGAATGTCCGATACTTCCATCAGGTGATCGCAGAGATGGGTGGCTGCCCAACTGGGAGCGCCAGCGAGTGAGAAGATCTCGGTGTCCGTGGCTGTGGCGACTTTGGGGGATGCGAGGCATTGGAACCCGAGTTTGCGGGTGCTGTGCATAGCACAGATTGTTGTTACATTTTTCCTTACACTCTCTCCACTGACCCCTAAAACCCCATATGCTTCTAGTACGTCCCATGACCTTGTCGTGCTTACTGATCATGTACCATGCTCAGTCATCCCCTTCTGCGCACTTCCACCATGTTCTACTAACTCATCACCCATACCACATTCCATCCCCTTCCGCTACATTCCATAGGTCTATATAAGCTGTACCTCGTCGAGCATAGAGCCTTAAGCTTATGCTCTTTGTTCTTACAAGCTCATTTGCTCACCCTCGAGTCCAGCGTGCTCTCCGTTGTAACCCGACTCAGTATCGTCGAGCCTACCGTATGCGCCTTACCAAGTATATCGTTGTTACGATCTTCGTCACCCATCTAGTCATCTCCACCAATCGGCTCCGCCTACGACGTATCCGTAACCCGGACGGCTCCCCCATCCTTTGAACTTAACAATTGTGGACCCTGAGTCAGAGCCAATGCGAGAGCCATCAGTGTAGACCTGGAGTGTGGTGGTGGTGCACTGTTCCTGAGCTCGAATGACGAATGTGTGTCGGACCTTGGAGGGAACAGGGATGGGGGGGACTTCAAAATTGATCTGACCTTGCCTGAAGGCGAGGGGATCCGTCCAAGGGGGGTGCGTATATGCTGGGACTTGCTGGACATGGGGGATGTGGGCCTGCAAAGAATGGGAAAAGGGAAGGTTAGCGCTGTCATGAAAGCGATGGCGGCCTACAGAGTGGGGGGTGTGCCAAAGGCGCAGGGCATGGCCAGTCTTTAAATACTCGAAGTAAGCAAAGAAAGAGGGAGTAGAGCAAAGAAAATTTGTGGAAAGGGGGGACGCGCCCTTATAGACGCCTAATATCCATTGACAGGCAGTGTTTTGAACCGCCTGTAGGTGGTTGACCAAGGTTTTCTGGGAGCAACCATGAAACCAGACTGGTGAGCCCCATGCAAGCACGGTGTGGACACAGGCCGAGTATAATTGTCGCAGGAGGAGTGCTGAGATGCCGTGTTTGGTGTTGCCGAGAATGCGGAGGGCGGCTAGGGTGGAGAGGCCTTTGGAGCGCATGTGCTCAATGTGGGCCTTGAAGGAGAGACCAGGGTCCCACCATATCCCGAGCCATCACAAGGGGTTAGTGGGTTTGATGATGGTGGTGGGTGTAATTTGAATGCCGGCAGTGCACCAGTTGTCATAACCAATGGTTCATCGGGGTGGGTGGAAATGGAGGGCCTCCGTCTTTGCGGCTTCGATGTTGAGACTGAGCTGAAGGAAGTGGCCATTGAGTTGTTGGTAGGTGGCGGCCAAGGTGATGCAGTTGGATGTGATGTTGGGGCCAGTGCATATGATGAGGTGGTCATCTACATATGCGAGAAGATTGCACCCAGGCTGTTGGAAGCGCTGGATAGCAAGTCCCGCAAAAATAGTCGACAGGATGGGGGAGACCAGTGAGCCTTGAGGGGTGCCGAGGTCGGGTTTGGGGGTGGTGGGTAGAGTTGTCCCATCGAATGAGATGGAGACACTGCGGCCCATCATGAAGGAGAGGCACCAGTCCACCATATTAGGCAGGCAGCCCATCGACACGAGTTGCTGGTGGAGGAGTGCCAGGTGCACTGAGTTGAAGAATCCCTGTATGTCCACTGCTAGGATGGAGCACACAAGGCCTTTTGAATGAGCACACTTGACAATCTGTAAAAGGTGCTGCGAGGCGTCATAGACAGAATGTCCTTGACGCCCACCATACTGGTTAGGGGGCAACCAGTCTTCCTTGTTGGCAAGGAACTGGAGCTGGTTAGCGATAATGTTTTCCAGGAGCTTTCCCAAAGTCTCCTCAAGGGTAATTGGGTGGTATGACCACAGTGAGAATGGGTCCTTCTTGTTCGGCTTCCTGAGCATGACCACTTTTGCTGCCCGCCAGCACTTGGGATGATGTCCCAAGCGCAGGCAGTCGTTGAAAAGGTTCAGAACCTCGGCGGGATAGTGCAAAATCACCCATTTGAGTGGGCAGTAGCTAATCCTGGAGGGCCCTGGGGCCAACAAGTTGGAGGTACCAGCCAGCGCCGCCTCGAGCTCGGATGCAAGAAGAGGTGGCGCTGGTGGGGGGGGAGTCAGCACAGGTGGGAGGCCCACGTCCGGCATGGGGGGGGGTTCTTTGAAGAATGTGGTGCAGAAGAGCTCACCTTTTTCCTCTTCGGACTGGGTGAAGGTGCCATCCTCTTGCAGAGTGAAGGGACTTGGGTGGGGCGTATTCCCAATCTGCACTTGGCCCATGACCAAATGTTCATTGGGTTGGCCTCCTTGGCCTGGTTGGAGTAGTAGGAGTGCTTGGCTGTGTGTATGCCTCTTTGGAAGGCTTGGCGAGCACTGGAGCGTGTGAGGGCAGAAGGCGCATTGCCGATGGCTTTGAGGAGTTCAGTGCAGCGGGGGGTCCACCATGCGACTTCTGTTTTCTTTGGCTTCACGATAGAGGTGAAGGGGGCCAGCACATCTTCCATGGCTTTTACCATGGCCGCTGCTTTGAGGTCCAAGGAGACGGTGTTGTCAACCTGCATTTGGAAGGTGTGGTCGAGGGCAGGGTAGGCAAGTGCAGACCATTCTGTGAAGTCATCGCCGGTGAGGCGTCTTGTGCACGGGATGGGCAGAGGGGTGGTGGTTGGGATCGCCCATTTGAGGCAGGCGTGGTCCAAGAGGGCAGTTTGGGTCGACTCGAAGGTGTCCAGGATCGAGTTGGCGTCTATAGAGGGTGGTGCCCAGACCATATCTATGGGGCAGCATCTGATCCCATCACGTGGGCGGGAGTCAGAGTCTGGGTCATGGGCAGGTTCAAGGCCATTTGTGTGGAAGAAGTCATCCAGGGATTGTGCCCTGAGTATTTCCGCCTGATTGGCATGGAGGTTGGACCACGAGTGGTGGTGACAGTTGAAGTCACCACACACCATGAGGGTGGTGGCCAGCGCTGAGGGGGGATTAAATAAAAAAGACTCACCTGGGTACTGAGGGGGGGTGCCATCCCTGTCCACTGGGGTCATACCATAGTAGTTGCATAAGCAGACAGTTTGGTGGGAGCGGACCTCCACTGTCAGTATGTCGGTCCTGCTGGTGGCAGTGCCGAGAACTGACCATGACGAGGAGAGAAGGGAGCGTGAAATGTAGGTGACGACACGGGGTTGTGTGTCGGGTGGGAGGACAGGTACATAACCAGGGATGGATGGGACATTGAATACCACTGATCTGGTCGGGTCTGTAAGGGAGGGTTGTAGACCAATTTGGTACCAGGGAGGTTCCTGGATTAGAAGAAGGTGTGGGGGGGCGGGACAGAACCAGGAGTAGGGAGTGGAATGCAGCCAAAGACCATGCCACATTCCACTGTAGCACACAAAGGTGTGCACTCATAGTTCCATCTCGAGTTCCTGGATATGGGCATCATGCAGTCTGTCGAGGATCACCCTTCTTGTCCTCTTACCACCACCATCTCACTATGGATCCTGCTCTGGGGGGTGTTCCTGGGGAAGTCGCAGCAACCTGTACTCTGGTCTGGTGTCTAGCTGGGTCGAGCATCGAGAGAGGGGCTCCATCCTTCTTGTCCTTCAACCACCACCATCGACTTTTGCAGCAGTAGCTAATACTCCCTCAGATGTCGTCCAGTGGTTCAGGTCACCCTCCCCATCCAACACCCTACAATTACTCATTGTTTGTCGCATTGAGCATGTCTCAGGCCGCTGCCTCGAAGCCGGCGGCACCCCCACCACCGCAATGTCCGGCGTCCTCACCGCCATCCTCCCCCCGCTTCTCGCTGGCCCCTCAACAGGAGTTGGCCCTTGGCCCTGCCTTCCAGCTTTCCTCTCCGGACCCCCTTCAAGGTGCCCTGTCATCCCCTGTTATACAGGGTCAACTCGGCGAAGATGCCCCCATGGAGCTAGGTAGCCCCCATACCCCCCTCATGCAGACCGGTAAGAGGTCAGCTGACATTATCACCCCCCTCATGCGCCCCCCGCACATCACCGCTCCCCAGCGGATCCTGTTTGAATCTGTTCAGGAATATGAGGACCTTTTCAAGCACATGAACACTGGTCCTGCTGATGCCACCCCCCTGCAAACGGCCCATGAGCTGTCCAGGTACATTGGGAGAGTCCTAGCACTTTCTCACTGTGTCATCTCAGCCCTCAACCAGGTGCAAGAAGGAGGCCCCCACCCCCAAAATGTCGAGTTGCACAACTTGACAATGCAGTACAACCAGGGTATCGAAGGACATGACTTGTCCCTCCCCGCCCCCTTCATCTGGACTGGCTCAGTGCAGCCCTCTGCCCCCACCCGCCCCACCCCACCTGCCGACGATATTAAGGAGCTGAAAACGGCCATGCTACAACTCACCTCCCAGGTCAGCGACATTTCTCGCCAGGTGTCCTCCCTGGCCACTCATCCCCCCCCCGCGCCCTCAACAGGCCACAAAGACCATGGCTCCCACCAATGTGGGAGGGACACCCCCCACCCACATGGCACTGGTCCCGACAACCGGAGTCCCCCTATCCTACGCCCAGGCTGCAGCTCAACCTGCAGCCCCTACTAACCCCACCCAGAACCCAACAGGTGCTCAGGCCAAGAAGAAGAAGAAGTCTAAGCATCAGCTGCCCCCCCCCCCCAAGATGTTTGCCAAGGACCCAACTCTGGTCCTTAGCCCTGGAATCCACCACTGCCACGTGGAACACCGCCTTTCAGGATCAATTCTCACCCAGAGGGCCTGGGAGTTTTTCAACGCCCTCCCCACTGCCGACTGTGTCACAGTCCTGTCCTCAGCCTTCAACGTCAAGGGCAACATTGTGACTGTCTTCGCCCATCACCCCTCTACCCTCACACTGACGACTGAGACGATCATAGATCGCCACAGCGTCTCGTTTGCACACTACATGCGTGATAGGTGCCTATTAGCCAGAACCCCGGTCCCCACCAGATTCACCCTCACCCCGTCCTGTGTCCACCAACGCTCCGCCCTGCGCATCTCCATGGTGCCCACCATGGACCTCTTCAGACCGGAAGGTAAGATATTCACCCCTTCCCAGCTCCTGTTGGAGGTCAAGCACAACCCATCACTGCACAACCTCGACTTCATCATCCCGCCCCACTTTGCAACACCTGAGGACAACATTAAGAACCTCAAGCAGTGCCCCATCTCCTTCTCCTTTGCCGATCCTGATGGCCAAGTCCATGCGCGCCTTCTCAAGAGGCCCCATGTCTGGCTCTTTGGCACCTCCCTCCGCCTCTCAGTCCCACCCATCTGCCCCGGCCTCACCCAGTGTGAGCGCTGCCAGGCGCTGGGCCATGGCACCAGAGGCTGCAAAGCCCTTGCGGTCTGCGCCGAGTGTGCAGGAAATCACTGCACCATTAACCACTGCAAATCTTGTGTGGACTGTGCCACTGAGGCTAACAAGTCCGATTACTGCCCCCACCCATGCCACTGCCGCAACTGCGGCGGCGACCACCCCTTGACCTTCTCTGCTTGCCTCAAGAAATGCCACTTCCACAGCATCCTCTCCGGGCAAGAATAAGACTTCCCCATCCTCCCCGAAGAAGAAGAACCCTAATGAGTGCACAACTCCATGTACTACAGTGGAATGCCGCCCACTCACTTGTGGCAATTCAGTCTTTGTTTCCTTTCCTCTCCTTGGCTCCATCTCCTCCTCATCTGCTCTTGATTCAAGAACCCCCATGGTATCAAATTGGATCTCAACCCTCTCTCACCAACCCAGCTGGACTGCCTATCTATGGTGTTCCTTCTATCTCTGGCTATGTCGCCGTCTTACCTCCTGACACACACCCGCGTGTTGTAACTTATGTTTCCTGGAACCTACCCCTCTCCTCCTGGTCTGTCATCGGCCTGCCACGTGTGGCACAGATGTACTGATGGTGGAGGTACGCGCACAAGTCACTGTCTGGCTATGCAATTACTATGGTATGAGCCCCCCAGACCATGATGCCCCCTCCCCTCAGTACCCCGGTGAGTCCTTCCTTTTCTCACTCCCTTCGGTGCTGGCCACCACCCTCTTGGTGTGTGGCGACTTCAACTGTCACCACCACTCATGGCCCGACCTAGCCACTACTTGGTGGGAGTTGTTGGGGGCCCAACCCCTCAACAATTTCTTCTGGGAAAACGGTCTCGAGCCCGCACATGCCCCGGACTCCAACTCCTGTCCTAAGGACGGGCCCCATTGGTGCCCAATAGACATGGTGTGGGCACCTCTTAATATTGCGCTGGAGTCCATCCTTGACTCTTTTGCTTCGGCGCAAACCCCACTCTCCAACCATGCCCAACTCACTTGGGCCGTCACCACTAACCTTCCTCCCCCACTACCCAGAACTCATTGACTCACAAATGACGACTATGGGGAGTGGACGAAGCTTGCCTTTCCGGCCCTGACCAAGGTGTTCAAACTCCTGGCCTCCAACCCCACCCTCCTGGATGTGAAAGCCGCAGCCGTGGTTCATGCCATGGAAGTGGCCCTTCAACCCTTCACCACCCTTGCTCGGCCGTCAAAAACCAAGGTCCCCTGGTGGACACCCTCATGTGGTGACCTCCTCAAGGCCATCAATGCCACCCCAACCAACCGACTGCGAGCTGCCGTGTGCCAAGCTTTTAAGCGAGGGGTACAGGCCACAAAGCGAACCTACTACTCAGATCAGGTGTCGAAGGCCAATCCCTCTAACATCTGGGCCTGGGCCAAACGTGGCCTGGGCACACACCCCACCCAAGTCCCCTCGCTTAAACATGCGGATGGCTCCTTCACCCAGTCAGACGATGAGAAAGGTGAGCTGTTCCGAGCTACCTATTTCCAAGATCCACCCCCCCTTCTGGATGCAGGCCTAGGACCGCTCCCGCCCCCACCGCCCAGCGCATCGCCTCTCCTCCTTACTGAGCTGACAGACGTGCTGGCTGATACATCCAACTTGTCCACTCTGGGGCCATCAGGCATCGGTTATCACCCACTCAAATGGGTGATAGCTGCGTTTCCTGACGAAACCCTGATGCTTTTCAACGACTGCCTGTGCTTGGGGCATCACCCCGAGTGCTGGCAGGCAGCAAAGGTAGTCATGCTCCAGAAGCCGAACAAGAAGGACCCGTTCTCCCCCCGCTCCTACCGACCCATCACTCTTGAGGAGACCTTGGGCAAACTGCTTGAGAAGATGATTGCTAACTGGCTCCAGTTCCTCACTAATGAGGAGGACTGGCTGCCCCCTAACCAGTATGGGGGGCGTCAAGGACATTCTGTCTACAATGCTGCCCAACACCTTTTACAGCTTGTGGAGGGTGCCCATTTGACGAACCAAGTCTGCTCTATCCTTGTGGTAGACATTCAGGGTTTCTTCGACTTGGTGCACCCCCAACTCCTTCATCAACAGCTCCTGACGATGGGCTGTCCGCCTAACATGGCGGACTGGTGCCTATCGTTTATGACAGGGCATAAAGTCGCCATCTCTTTTGATGGCACAACGACCCCCATGGCCCCTAAACCCGACCTCGGCACCCCCCAAGGTTCCCCCGCCTCCCCCATCTTGTTGACAATTTTCGTGGGACTCGTGCTCCACTGCTTTCAGTGGTGAGGCTGCAAACTCCTGGCATATGTCGACGACCATCTCATCATATGCATCGGCACCTTGGTTACTGCTAACTGCAAAACACTTGCGGATGCATACCACCATCTCAATGGCCTCTTCAACCGGCTCGGTCTCAACATTGAGGCAGCCAAGACGGAGGCCCTCCACTTCCACCCCCCCCATCGCAAAACCGGCTATCATGGCTGGGACACGATGGGGATTCAAATTGACGACCAAACACTCATCCGACCATCTATTCCCCTCTGCTGGCTGGGGATATGGTGGGATCCGGGCCTCTCCTTCAGACCCCATGTTGAGCGCATGCACTCCAAGGGGCTCTCCACTCTCACCGCCCTCCGCATCCTTGGCGACACCGAAGCGGCATCTCTGCCCTCCACCTCCAGCTACTCTACTCAGCGTGCGTGCGCACTGTGCTTGCATGGGGCACACCAGTCTGGTATCATGGTCAGTCCCAAAAAACTTTAGTAAATTGTCTGCAGGCTGTTTAAAACACTGCTTGCCGGTGAATTCTAGGCATCTATAAGGGCGTGTCTCCCTTCTCCACAAATTTTCTCTGCTCCCTTCCCCCTTTTTTTGCGTATTTCGAATATTTAAAAACTAACCATGCCCTGCGCCTTTGGCGCACCCCTCACACAATAGGCCACCACCGTTACTTGCCGCGTGCTAACATACCCTTTTCCCTTTCTCTGCAGGCCTGTGTCCCTCGTGTCCAACAGGTCCCAGCATACACACACCCCCCCTGGGTCGATCCCCTCACTTTTGGGCAAGGCCAGATCAGCTTCGTTGTCCCTCCTGTGCCGGTTCCCTCCGAGGTCTGGACGGACTTTGTCCATCGAGCTTGGGAACACTGCACCCCAAACACTGTCCAGGTCTTCACCAATGGCTCACGCCTCAGACAGAAGGCCAGATCTGCCATCATCGCCCTGAGCGGCCCTTGCAGGCTCTGCTCTCATTGGCTGACCTCCCCCCTTTGCGCCACTGCCACAGATGCTGAACAGTTTTCCCTAGGCATCGCTCCTGGCTGGGCCGCACGCCACCTCCGCGAGTCGCTCACGCATACGTTGGACGTTATCTTCATGTCCGACTTGCTTACCGCGCTTAACCTCTTCCAGCGCTGGCCTTCTGCCTCAGGGGCCAACCTCCTCCCTCTTTGGAAGTCGAGCGTCCAGACCCTACTGGACTCATTCCCGCAGCTACACATCCATTTCACGTGGTCCCCTGGTCATGAGGACATTGCAGGAAATGAATGGGCTGACACGGAAGCCAAGGCAGCAACTCGCCTACCGCCCTCCAACTTGCCCCCCTCTATATCCACACTGAAGGAGCAGGTGACTCTCACCGCTCGAGAGCGCTGGTCCCTCCAACTCGCCCGCCCTCTCGCCTCCACCGCCGACAAGTACCTAGCGGTCACAGGCCCCCCCACCCGGATGCCCCAGAAGATTCTTACTCTCCTGGTCGACCACCCCTGCCATGAGCTATCCGCAGTAGCTCAGGTCCTCTGCCGTGCTGGTCCCTTCGGGGGCTACTGGCTGAGCTTCAACTCAGCCTACCACCACATGCATGGTCTGATTTCCTACTGCAGGTGGCACAACCACCCACCCTGGCCAGCGCAATCCACGGCCCACATATTGGGCGGCTGCAAGTCATTTGAGTCGTGGATTCCTCGCGTTTGGCCCAGACGGCGACCCCCCCCTGTCCACCATTCAGAATGGGTGGACGAAGACCTTATCCTGGTCCTGCAACGCTGGCTGCATCTGATGGGACACCTACACCACATCTTGGACCGTACCACGGG
>JAKOPK010000266.1:4317-26154 GCA_024195185.1 Coniferiporia weirii
CGTTCTACTAGGGTTGCGTCGGGAGCTGAAGAGCCGACTCGGACCAATCTAACACCACCAACTCCCCGCATCCCTGTGCCTCGGCGCAAGACACAGCGCATCAATCTGCACGATATATTACCCAGATCGGTGCTGAGGGCCGCACCTCTAACATTAGCATTGAAACCGGTCGACGGCAGCGGTTCAAACATGGCCATCACCGCTCTGTGAGCGAGATACTGTTGCCTCTTCAGGTCACCTCAGCGGATACCTTTGGGACGCCTTACGAGACTCCGTCAGACGTCGCGCCCGCACCAGAGGCATCGCGATCGCCTCCCACGACGTCGCGCAGACTGCTTTACTCGGAACTCTGACCTTGATGAAATCCATTCATAAATCGCTCGTTTTTCTCAGGCGGGTCCGAGCTTCCCGCCAATCAATTACGCAAGCACTGCGGCGTAGCGGCGTAGCGCCCCGACTAAGGCGATTAGAATGGGGCTTTAGAATGTACCCCCATCATGTCATCGTTCTCTAGGCGGGGATCTACTGTGCCTCGTTATTCTCGGCTACACGGACATACGTTATTTGGTGTGCCTCCCTCCATCTGCTGTGGATCTGTACTAGTCATACCGAGACTCCCATAACACCGACATCGCATCGCATCGGACAGTAATGCGCACCCATATCGCACGCGTGAGACTGTTTTGTGACTTCATTTTACGAGCTCAAACGCCAGCATCTGATCGCCTTGACGGGCCCTAGCGATGACATCTCCCCGCTGTGTGCCATCCTACTCGGTGAGAATTCGGTTCCTAGTTTTGAACAAGCTCTGTAAAAGCTAAATCTGCGTTCTACAGGTTACGGCGTATAAAAGGCCGCACATGCTGTATCCTTGGTCAGAACAATCCTCCAGGTTATCCTCCTCTACACCCACACACGCATCCCAGGATGCGCACGTTCTCTCTACTCTCCACCCTGGTCGCGTTGTCGCTGTCTCAGCGGTCGTTTTCTGCAATAGTCTCGAAAGATTTACGCGTCGTCAATGCCAATCTCGCTCCGGATGGCACCAATCGGTCGTGAGTATTGTGCCATGTCTTCGTCGCGGCGCGTTTTAACAGTCTTCACAGTACGGTTGTGGTCAACGGCCAGTTCCCGGGCCCTTTGATCTCTGGCAATATTGGAGACCACTTCAAGGTAACCATTTTTCTCGTCTGGTTAATATTACTCGAGCTCACGCCAAATATCAGCTCAATGTTATCGACGAGCTCACCGACAAGACCATGCGTCGTGCTACCTCTGTTGTAAGTCGGGAAGCACCGGATCCTGGAAACACAGCTGAAGTATTCGTAACAGCATTGGCACGGCCTTTTCCAAGCGGGAACTAACGAGATGGACGGGCCCGCCTGGGTAAACCAGTGTCCGATTGTTCCCAATCAGTCGTTTTTGTAAGCTTAAATCAAAGTAAACCGTCAGACACTTTTGCTGAGACTACCCAAGGTATGACTTCTCTGTGCCTGGACAGTCGGGGACCTACTGGTACCATTCCCACCTTTCTACGCAATACTGCGACGGCCTTCGGTAATTAAGCTTCATCTTATGTCATAGTTCCGCGCGCTAACAGTTTGATATATCAGTGGCCCGCTGGTCCTTTATGGTGAGATCTTGTTCAACACAGTTTTTAACCGCCGCTGAAGCCTTAAACAGATCCTAATGACCCGCTTAAGCACCTGTATGACGTCGACGATGGTAAGCGGGAACTTTGTTTTCCATTTTTGCACCTCTGACCCGATGTATCACAGAGTCTACGGTCATAACGCTCGCAGACTGGTACCATTCGGTAGCACCTTCGCTGTTCCCTAACCTTGGTAACCATGACCCGTAAGCCGCTCTTCTCGCATCTTGGACAGACCGCTGATAGTGGCGCAATGCCAGGGCTCCCAATACGACGACCATCAACGGCCTTGGCCGAAACAGCGTCGGGCCAAGTGATGCTCCTTTGGCGGTTATCGGCGTAAAGCACGGTCTTCGGTATATTTTTTATTCTATACAGCATTTTAAGCAGACATTAAGCGATGGTTTATCCTTTCAGATACCGTTTCCGCATCGTTAGCACCAGCTGTTTCCCTACGTGAGCTCGCCTATTCTCTTAATAGCTTTGGAACGAATACTGACCTACCTCCAAAGTTATACTGTTTCGATCGATGGACACAACATGACCGTCATCGAGGCGGATGGTGTTGAGACCGTGCCTCTTACAGTCGACAGTCTCACGATCTTCCCCGCCCAACGCTACTCAGTTATCGTGACAGCTGACAAGCCGATAGGCAACTACTGTGAGGATCAATCAATCATGGATACCGTGTGAGACTTGCTCATATAGGATCTTTCCCCATAGGGATCCGGGTGAACCCTGTTTCTCTTGCTCAGTTTGCAGAAAACACTGGTACGGAAGGCTTCGCTGGCGGGATCAACTCTGCTATTCTTCGTTATTCTGGAGCCAAAGCCGTGGAACCGACGACTAACCAGACGACTGGTGGCGTTGCCCTGAATGAAGCTGACTTGGCGGTAAGCATCTTTCGTCGATAAATAAAAATAACTTTGAATTCATCGGAATTCGCCTTACAGCCTCTTGTGAATCCCGGAGCGGTATGTATCGAATGTTCTTGAGCATCCTTTGCATATATTTACTCGTCATCAGCCCGGGGAGCCTGTGAAGGGCGGGGTCGACTATGCCCTCAACCTGGCAGTCACGCTTGTAAGTGCATCCCATGATGGCGCATACCACAATGGCTTAACGATTCATTTTATTTAGAACACGACATCTGGTAGACATCTGGTCAACAACGTCACTTTCATCCCACCTAGCGTCCCGGTCCTCCTTCAGATCCTGAGTGGCAACACGAAACCCGCAGACCTCCTCCCGGCGGGATCGGTCTACCCTCTCCCTGGAAACAGCACAATCGAGGTCTCCATACCCGGTGGCTTCCCGGTGAGTTGCTGTGTATTCTCTCAGGCTTGACGCGCATCTGACCGTCTTGGATGTGAAGCACCCCTTCCATCTCCACGGGCACAACTTCGATGTCGTACGCGTCGCGGGCAGTGATTTGTATAATTACCACAACCCCGTGCGCCGCGATGTGGTGAACATCGGTCAGGCAGGCGACAACGTCACATTCCGCTTTGTCACAAACAACGCCGGCCCATGGTTCCTGCACTGCCACATCGACTGGCATCTCGAGGCGTGAGTTTTTAGTAGCCGAGCGGTTAATCTAGATCAGGCGGTGCTGACGCCATCAACCCTCTCTTTGCAACAGCGGTCTCGCAATTGTATTCGCGGAGAACGTTCCGGACGTCAAATCGGCGAACCCCGTGAACGGTAAGTGACTCGTCTCGCTCCACTCGTCCTTTTAATGTACTGACATTACGTGTACAGCTGCGTGGGATGCGCTCTGCCCGAACTACGCAAAGAATGATCCCGATAAGCAGTTCGAAGATATCATTTTCCTGTGATACCTGTAGGCGTCCCGACTCTCAGCGCACTTTTGCGATCTCGTTTTCAAGATTGATGGACCCGTAGTAGTAAAGCAAGGGCATTAAAGCCCGTCTAATCATGTTTATTTGGTTCTCAGGATATTATTGGACTCCCGACTCGTTTCCCTTTTTTTGCACCATAATTTGTAAACCTGTTTATTTTTGGTATCTTGGTCTTTAACTTACTATAATTAATAAGTACAAGCTTGCTCGACTCTGGATATATATATCTATCCCTTTTCCAATACTCTGTACAGTAGGTTGAGCCCAGCGACTATTACTGTGTACTACGTTATGAATACAGCACATTTTATACCATTCCTAGCTTCCCGCTTGAAGACAAACAAGTACCTCCCCCTATCTCCGGCAAATATTCCTTTCGACTTGGTATTATTTTCACTAGCGAGTGGGCCCGTGTCCGGCATCTACTTTTGGCTTTCATTATTTTTGACTTAGTACTTAGTTATTTCCACCAGCGGTTGACGAAAACTCAGGCCTACATGAACCATACTTTAAAATTTTGTGCTGGACATATATTAAGTTCCGTAAGCCGTATATTCCGGCTGGGTCATTGATATGATCTGTAAATCACACAAACCAAAGTTAACCTTACAGAGTCTCAGAAAGAGATCGGGTGTTACCAGCACAGTTGGCTCTATAATAGGAGTTATGGGATTTATATAGTGATATGTATAGGATTAGCATTCAGGTATGTACACCGCCCTTATAATTTCTTCAGCATGTCCAGATCATGCTGCTTTCTCATGATGCAATATGGACCAACGCCTTCTGCCCAGTAAATTTCAGGGTCTTGGTTTAAGCTTGGCGGGTACCGTCCTTCATCTGCTCGACTACACCAATTAAAATCGATGATCATCACGTTTTGCGTTCCAGCCGTGATCAAGATATTGGGTCGGCGAAGGTCTCCAAATACGAGGTCGTGTGAATGCAAGAGGTCAATGGCCCGCCCGACCTGGCCAACTTGATCTTCAGAGAGATAGTATTCCCACGGACGTGCTTCTTCAACAAAGTCCATGACGATCATGTACCGTCCGCCGTGCTTTTGTGCATTAGCATCCTCCGTTCCGGCATAGTGCAAGACGGGTGCCAGTTGATGCTCGGCAAGAAGACGATGAGCCTGTGCGTGGTATTTAGACACGAACTTTACCACTAAAAGCCGTCCGGATTGGTCGTGCCTCGCTTTGTATATGAGCTTGTGCGGATCATCTTCAGCGAGTGGCGATATGTACGAAAAAGTCTCAGTCTGATAGTTTCGGACAAACGGAAATCCATCAGGGATATGTCCAGCGATATCGAACAACGAGTCATAATACTTCCGGAGCCTGGAAATAGCTGATTTCAGGGCGACAAAGAGTCGTGATACAGAGGCCAGTCGGCCGTCATTGAACACATCCCCTCCAAGCCATAGATAATCCGTTAGAGGTTGCACGATTGCACTATCAGCGTAGATACCACCAAGTACGCATAGCCAGGGGCCCGCAATGGCTAGAATGAAGCTAGGACAATAGGACTTGCGTCTCAAAATATCATCTGACAGAGGCATAACTTAATCAGTCAAAATATCATTTTCGCAATTGACCCCCACCTACGTTGTTTTCCCGCCCAGTACTTGCGATAGGACAGACTACCCTCGTTATATGGATCCGCACCGCCCGTTCCCATTTCATTCTTGACTTGTCGAATTACAAGATACGCGATGGATGGACCACAAGGCTGCACCATAACTCCGTCACTCTTGACATCGGGGGTCCGGACGTCCATGAATATGTTGCCGAGAAGCGGAGTCAAGTGCCTGTCGATTTCAGAAATCCGATCATCTTCTGTCTCATATATTTCGGCGCTGGCTTTGAAAAGCTCCCTGACTAACGTATAAGTCTCGGGATCTGGGTGAGTGCGATCGTCCTTCATTGCAGCTTGAAATGAATCGAATATAGGGTGAAATAAGCCGACTGGGAGACCGAAGTTGACACATGGACGGCCATTGAGAACCGGCCGACTTTTCTGCTCCATCATAAAAGCGGGCATCGGTGCGGCGAAAGAAGGCCGATGGGCCTTCCGTGTCATTTCGACGTCCCGTGCTTGAGCTACGATCAACTATTTTGTTAGTGAACAGAACATTAAGTAGCGTGCAACTCAATTTACCTTCGTCGAACTGCGGACGCCTTGTAGTGCTGTCTTCCCCTTCGAGTCTCCGCTTCTTCACCGGTCTAAGAAAGTCAGTAAGGATTGCATTGAAACAAGCAACTGCGCACTTTCACCTTTCAACGGTGTTCTCAACCAGTAGACACACGAAACCCGGGCGAACCCGGTCCGGAAATGTTTTCCCGATGGTATCAGAAAGCGAAACAGACGAAACTCTTTTTGCGTGCGCCTCCAGTACAGCTCCCCTATTCGTAATTGTGAGAGATGAACCGAAAGAGAAGGAGAAACAGAAGTCATCCTTGGACAAGGGAGGATTAAGCCGGAAATATTGACAGTCGGCAGGCATGCGCCCTTCAAGATAATCCTCTGCTCGATGATCTTGTTCCTTCAGCAAGTTGAAGATCGATGAGATGAGTTCGTTTTTTGCGATTTCGATAGGGACAAGGAAGTCCCCGACTAGCACGAGGAAAGAGACCTTATCTATGGAAGGCTGAGAAATGGACAAGACAATGCGATATGAGAAGGCGTACCGGCCATGGGAGTCTTCGACAGAGGACGTGGTTGTCGCGGCTGATGGCAGGCCTACGGTGCCACTCACTGTTCGGCGACCGCCGTCACGCGGATACGGCTGCGCCCGGTCGTCCCTCGGACTGATTGATGTACGCGCGCATAATTACTTCATGTCAAAAGTAAAATCAATAACGATTGGTATCATACCCTCACTCAGTGTTGAACTGGTATGTAGTTGGTGGATGGGACATGTCATCATCAACTTTGCAATCGTATTGCCCGCTTTGGCCTGTATTCCCACGTCTAACTTCTATACCCACAGAAAAAGAAAGAAAAGAAAGAACGGGCCTAACCGAGAATTGAACTCAGGACCACTCGCACCCGAAGCGAGTATCATACTACTAGACCATTAGGCCGCCTGTCTTTTCGTTCGACCCAGCCACCCTCAACAGACTTGCTTAGGTAATACAGACTCGATGCGCACTGCGGGCTAAAAACAGGCCATACACCATGCAAACCGGAAGACATTTGCCTACAGACTCGCAAGACGATTTTTTTCTCGTTGAAGAATACCGTACACTGTCCGTGAATATCTACTACATCGTAGTTTACTGTGTATTTTGGAGTCCAAGAATGAGAGTGCCCCTGTTGCAGAGTTTGAGGGACTACTACGCGAATGGTGAATAGAGTCCTCGTCGTCGTACCGAGTGCTCCTTGCATGAAGACCCTCTCTAGTACATCTCGGGATCAGCAATGGTCAGGAAAAATTGAGTGGGTCAGGCCCACATGGGAGTTACTGAGAAATGTGCGATGGAGCTCAGTATAGCATAATGATTATAAGAGGTATTTTGTAAGCCGCGTGCTCACTTACACGATAAACGAAGGGAATAAGTAACTGTAGCGGAGTCCGTCAACGGGTGGTCTACGCCTACCGTCGACTCAGACGTTCTGTCTTCTGGTCATATCCCGTTCCTCCGGCTCCTTCCCGTGCCTGTGCAAAGTGCACATATGATTAGTAACCACGAAACACGATGAATAAATCTATAACGTAAAAAAAGAATACAGCACTCACTTAGCTCTAATATGAGCATCGAGTGCAGCAATTGTCATCCGCCTGTATTTGATACGAAGATGAGAGCAAATAGAGCAGCATCCCGATGCGGCCCCTTTGAATACATTTGCTCCAGGGACGACTCCACCGCCGCCGTTGGCTCCCAGGACCAGGTTTTCGGGTGAAAGGTGTTCATCGGACGAGCTATTGGTTCTAATTGTCAGTGATGTACCCGATTCGCAAGATTCTTCCATTTTGTTCTTGGTTGTAATATCAGATTCAGGCTCTTGTTCGTGACACACGAGAGGTTTTTCCATTTCATCTACGTTGTGGTCGTTGATAAATGTGAACCAGTAGGGTCTCCTGCCGTGATTATACGGAGACGTCGTATCCTCATCAGATGCCGTATCCTGATCAGATGACGGCGGTGCGGAAAGGCGGTTCCTCAGCTCCGGGCCGTTATTCTTATTTTTATATTCCTTTAACATCTCATGTGCAATAACATACCACGTGCACTCAGAGTCGTAGTGCGCAACCTGAGAAACACCGAGCACTTAGTAAGCTCGAGATCATCATAACTTGTCATAAAACGATACGCACCATCTCTAGCCAAGTCATCTTTTTTCGTATCACAGGCGCACACCTCAGGCATGTGAAGCTCTCCGAGCAATCCAGCATCCATTTCATCTCTGTGCTTTCTGAAAAAGCCAGGTCTTTTAGAAGCGCCTTCGCAAAGTACGCCGTTTTTGGAGCGTACAAGACACCAGGCCGCGTCAGATTGTCGATACTTGCGCTTGGGCCTAGGGAAAAGTGGTTGCCGTGCGAGCTCAAAAGCGCGAAAAGTGACACTGGCCGGGAATCCCAGCAGAAGATAGAGCCACATTTGAAGAAAGCAGAAGCCCTTAAGGACAGAGACCCGGGAGCAGTTGCCAGTATTACAGCCGCTGGCTGTGATTCAGTGCGCGGAGGTGGAGGGTCGATGTTCTTCTTATCATATTCCGAACTGCCATTCGGCCGAGCCGTTTCCGCTTTCGCACAGAGCGCGTCACATTGTTCCAACACACGGTCTTTGTGGCTCTGGAGAGCCTGGGGAAGCTCTGATGACAAAATATCCCACGCCTCTTGCGTTATTTCCACGTGCGCATCATCGGCATGAATACGTGCATGCACGAACGGAAAAGTAAATAGGTCCGCTGGGCTGGGTAAAAGCATTCGTTCCAAGGGATCTGGTACCTGTTAAATCAGGTACGGTATATAGAACTTGCGCAACTCCTCTTTGCGAATCTTAATCCTTTTATCGAGGGCATCCTGCGCACGCTCCAACCTTAGTTCAAGAATGAGCTGCTCGAGTTTTGGCTGCAGAGTCTTCCATGCTGCACACGGAAATACGATGTGACACCACAAATACTGGACGGAGCAGAACGCAAGAAGACACTTACCGCGAGGGGTTAACTCCTTTTTACTTTCGGTGAGCTTTTCCCAAATAACATACTGTTTCTTTTGAGATGATGTGGGGTAATCGGCCTCAACATAGCCCAGCTCTCCGAGTCTCGATAGTATGCTGGGAGAATGGACCGTTAGTGCATGAGCATAAAAAAATCAGACACGCATACTCGAGTTTGCGACTTGAAGACGCATGCTCTGCCGCAAGTCTTGATATCTCCTCCGTACGCTTGATCCATTCGTGCAATACTCTCGCTTTCTGTATAAAATGCAGCGGCGAACCCAATGAAATAAAGCGGCCCCTTACCTCCACGATTTCCGACACGATCGTCGATCTGTTTACGACATAGGCGTAGCGACGGCTGCGATTGCCTTTCAATTCCCTAAACTTGTGCATGGCCTCCTCGAAGTCGGGTTTGAAGAATCGTAAACGATTTGCTAAGAGGATCCTGGGGATTCCCTTGACTACTTTTTGGTCGTCAAGTTCTAGTATGGACACGACGGTCGGCTCCCAAATATCACTCATTAGGAAGAAAACCAATCAGACCTTCACTGCACGGTACAAGCGAATACAACCATTCGTCATCGCGCCCAGTATACGTAGCCAATTCGTTTCCCGTTATGACACTGACATATGTAGCATTATATCAGAAAACAACAAGGAGACATGAAATACATATATGTAGGAACTTACTTGGCATAGTAGCAGCTGCGGCAGAGCCTGACGCGCAGAATGAGGATCTTTACGTTGTATGGGACATTCGGCGACCCGCACACTTGGCAATCTTTCTCGTACAAAAGACTGATATACTGTGCTTCACTGAGATCATCTGGGCAATCTGGCATCTGGACATTCGTTCGTGCGGCGCGCCAAATGGAGCGAGATTGTTTGGACATGAATATTCGGTTGAGCTCCAGAGAAACCCGAGAAAGATGCAGCACATCGATTGGCTCTATGTGACTAGCAATCTGCGCGAACACGTTTGGCCGCAATCCAGTTAAAATAATTACGCGGCCGACTTGCCTCCAAGAATATGTCAGAAGGCATCGTCAGTAGACGTGACAATTTCAATTTCCCTTTGGCGACATTACGTCCCTTCCTTTTCTTGATTCTCTCCACGATAAATTCTGGTTTTTTGGATGTCCTGCCATAAACAGCTCTAGCAACCCGTGTAGAGTACGGGGATAGGACTTGCAAAACACTCAGTCGGTTGCAGGGGATTGGTTCGCGCAGATGCTCACCAGCGTCATCCTTCCATTTCCTCATATCATCTTCACTGACTAGTTTCATAGTTTGGCTAAAAGGGGGTGAATTCGCACACTTGGCCTTGTGGATGACATGCGCCCGTGAATGCGCCCGGACAGTGAGGCGTATCACCGGATTTACCCTGCGAAACGGTTAGCTCTCATCAAGTTGTAGTATGTACTTTGAAGTCACAGTACAGATGTTGTCCTCGTCGTTTTTCTGCAACAACCTGAACACTGTCGTCGCAACAAGAAAGGCTGTAAATGACGTACCGCAAGTTTTTTATTGAGCTACTTGGCGGTGCGACATCAAGAAGCCTGAGATCGGGGTCGCGTCTTCTTGGAACTGATATTAATTTCCCACGCCTTGTTTATCATAAAGAATGAAAGGAACGCTCTCATAGTGCACCCTTATATTAACTCAGAACTCTCTATGCTCTAAATCAATAGCAAAGTGGTTCGTAATCGAAATGTAAAATTTTAAGAGGCTATGCATGATACAAGGTCAGATTTGCGAGCATCTCAATAGGTCTACTATATTTCGTTTGCGAGTTGATATACATACTTCTAACCATAGTAGCGATTGGGACTCGAAGTTTACTACTTTGGAGAGAGGCACCCGCGAGACGCATTATTGGTATATTTTGCAAAGTATAAAAGCGGACGGTTCGGCAGTAATTTGACATATTTGAGTTTCGCAGAAGTGAACTTTGTCGCGCTTGCTTCAGTGATGGCAATCAACTCAAAAGTAATTCAAAAAAATTAACGTTTTTCATTTGCGTTTCTCGCTTGCGTAAGTGCTAGGCCCCCCCCCTAGAGAGCTCTTATCTGCGAAAACACCCTTCGACCGCTGATCGCGGGTTACGCAATCATCCGCTGGGCTGCTTATCTGCGATAATCTCGAGTTCTTCAAATTCGCGCCGCGGCACGCATACGCGCCGTATCTGTGGTACTACTAAATACTCTCCCAGCTTACCCATTTTTTCACCATACGCTAGAGGAAGCCCAAGCGCGTGTTTTGCACGTTTCATCCGAATGTCTCGGTGATGATTCTTGAGCTAGGCCGCGGATCCAAAACAGTTATTACAGTCTTTACATTTTGTACAGGAAAAGACGCAAAGTAGGTAGAAAGGGATTAAAGGGTGTCGGAAAATACAATTTCACAATTTCAGTTAATCAGAACGGCACGCGGTGAAGCAAGCTGGTACAAGTAGTATAAGGGAAGAGAGGAAATATAACGATTGTTCGGTTTGGTTTCTTCTGCGGCTGTAGCGAACGTCTGCGGGAAAATGGGAGGATGACAGAGAGGGGCTACACCATATCGGGACTCTTGTCCCTCGTGAATGTAGGCAGCGCGTGCTCGTGCTCGTGCTCGTGCTCATCTCCGTAAGATGCGACGCTCCGGTCGTCGCTAGTGTACTTACTCGACGGACTAGCAAGCGTAGTAGGACTTATTGAACTCTACTCGTGGTCACAGTTTAGAAGCGTTCTGACCGGAGGATATTTGTAAAAACTGACCTCGGCCTTGGACAGATTCCCGAGCTCGTATGCCATCGCGGACAGCCTTAAACCGTTTTTTACTCCATTTTGCGACCCAGGAAGGTCCCGGCCGATCGCGGTATTGAACGAGCAGTCCTTGCTGAATCTGACCTGTGTTACCTCCGTCTTTGCACGAAGGCTCAGACGGGAGTTCAGCCTGGAATAGATCCGTTAGTACTCGCGCAGGTCCGGTAAAGTGTGGTCGTACATAGCCACTAAAATCAAGGTGTCAGACATGCATGGAAATCGAAAATAAAGGTAACTAACGTAGTGTGTTGACATGCAGCTTGCTGATGCTCAGATGGAATGGCATCCTATATAACACGTTCGTAAGGGCACGCTTCACAAACCTCGACGGACTGACCAGTAGATTTTCGAGGGGGCGCTCAAGTACGACGTCAAGAATCCGAGCTGCGCCACCGCCACGAGTACACCACGGTTGATAGTAATAAACAACAGGAAAGAAACGATCGTTCTAGTCCTACAGGAAAGTACGAAATTGTGAGTAGAACTCGTGAAGGATAGGGGATTTCGACTCACTGTTTATAAGATGACTTTTGGGATGCCAAGAAAATGCACATAGAAAGTGTGGCCAGGATGTCGCAGGCTGCCGCTAAACTGGTGTTGATCCCGGCTATGACCTGTGATCACAGCGGAGGTTACGATGGAGAGTCATTCTGGGGAGTAGGTACGGGGCATACCATCATTGCTTCCCCCTGAAGCCCGGATATCAGCCGCTGGATGTGGAATATCTCATAAGTTGCAGCTGTTGGACAAGCTTTACTAAGAAAACGATCCGACCATTACTTGTCGAGACATACCGATGGCCGTTCCTAGTTGAGAGATAATATTAGGTCAATCTTTGCAAGGGTGACATGATGTTCTCACCAAATGCCGCAAATGCCAAAAATGCCTTTCAAGCACCAGCTCGCGTCAATCGAGACTGTGAATAGACTATTACGCATCACGTACGATGATGATAGGGATACCATAGCGAGCGGAGCGTTTATCGGCTGAGGAGGACACGCCTGGTAAATCACACGAAGTTCAAAGTAGCTCGAAAGACCGACCTATATGAATACGACTCGCATAAAACAGCTGCGAGCTAAGTCTACAGCGTCAACAGTATTCAAGCTGACAATAACCCGGTCTTCTGCGTACCCGAGAGTGACCATCGCAGTGACAAGATATTCCATGATGTAAGGTCTAACAGAGAGGTCAGAGGCGGGTGAGACACGCGACCGTAAGATGCGCTTACTTGGTCATATATAAAAGAGCTTCTGGGTTTCCATAGTTGACGATCTAAAAAACGAACTGTCAAAACAACGAACTATAGAGGGCAGAAAGGTAGGAACTTACCAGATAATCATATAGAGATTGTGATGACAGGGCGGTAGTTGTAAAATCCAAGGCTCTGGACCGGAGATAAAACTTGAGAACCGTCACATGGATAAAGCATCGGGACAGCGTACAGCATACACGCCACCTGATAGCGAACGAATGTAAGGAAAACTGAAGAGTGAATCAAACACAGAATGACTCACGAAAATTTTGAGGTTTAGATTATCATTGTTATGCGTATAATAGAAATAGCCTTGGACGACGGAGACACCGAAAAGGCTGGCAGTCGGAGAGGATGATCAGTGGCTCTGCACGCGATTCAAGTCGATCTTGCAGGATACATACGCTGTAGATACGACGAAGGCTGTGAAGGGTGAATATAAAATCTGATGAGATTATGGAAAAAAGCGGAAATAGATAGTATAAGATTACCCCAGTAGATGACACCAAAAGTGTCGGACAAATTGAGACTGAATGTCGGGGTGGGAGAGGCCATCAGCGTAGATGGAGAGATCTGTGCGGCATGGGGAGGCGAGTACAAGCTAGCCGTCGTCGAGTTATAGTCCTGCGGCGGGGGGTACAGAAGGAGCGAAGACGTCTCTTGCGCTTCTGTCTATTCAGTCTCGCCGCAGCCCCCGCGCACCCAGACCTCCGAAAACACGACGGATCATCTGTCTCACGACCCGAGCTACGCCGTGGACAAACCCAGCGACGAAGTTGAGAAGCTTGCGGATGCTTTCCTCAAGCGCTTGCCCAACATCCGCTTACGGCGGGTAGTGCGCCCAACCTCGCCTCGGGGTCTGAACTCTGCCCCTCAGAACAGACAGACCAGCCGGCGTTTAAGTGGCGGGCGATGTGAGACTAAATCCTGCATCGGTGCTTACAAGAATGCAATTTCCCTTTTTCTAACAATAAGGTTTGTTCGGGGATAGCAGAACAGCGCAAGTGCCACGCTTCGCGAAAACTGGCTCAACACGCCCCAATGGCTGACAGGGGCAGCAAACCCTCACCGAGTCCTCGTTATAGTTGAGGCGTCCGAGGCGCAATGCGCTATGACGATCCGCCCGATAGACAAGCCTATCGCTTTGAGGCTCAACCGACACCGGTCCTCCTCCACAAAATGAATACCAGCCCCATCCTATTTCATCGCACATACTGAACCGCACCCCTCATTGTGAATACGTCCACCGTTCCTAAACACGCGCACGGGGCGTTCTAGCTTGACAGACGAAACATGTTTGATGAGCAAACACGACGCAAACCTCCAGCGAGTATGATGCCAGAACACGACAATACAGGAACGTTGTCATAAAAAAAATCAATATCCGGCGAGGATCCCGGTAATCGGGACTGCTGAATCCACATCGAACTTCGGCTTCTCAGAGGAGGGAGAAGAGAGAAAAGACGGCCTCGGACAGCGATCAGATGCAAACTCTCCACCGAAGATTCCGCAGTAAAAGTAGCCTGTCCAATGAGGCGCCGAATAGTCAACTTGACAGAGGAACATCACGCGGCCATATGCTGCTGGAATCTTCGGAACGACGGGCTTCAGTTGATATGGAACAGCGTATATTGGCTGGGTGTATGGAAAGGTAGAAGTATGAAGTCAGAGCAACTCCCATCCGCACCGAACGTTCTCCACAAACAGCAAGATCCCACGCATATGGCAATATCAAAGACCTATACTTTTATCGCCACTAGATGATCGACAAGCGTTGCGCGCCCCTTTCCGGCTGTTAACTAGAGACCGCAAGAGATATCGAGCAAAGCAGACAATGCGGACCCAATTTCCGGGGGCCCGAGATGGCGTGACCAAGCGTCTTCTAGCCTTGAAGGGAAGACGCCATCAATAAGGCTTCAGATATTCAGTCCAAAACACCAGAAATAAACGGGAGGGTCTGAGGACTGATGGGCCGCCGCTACCCGTGAGGCACCCGAGAAAGGCGAGCACTTCACAAAGAGAGCAGTACGAAGATCTATTCAGAGGCGCGCATCGAGTAGATGTAATCTCGCGATGCACTTCGGGCACGAGGAGCGTAAGGCAGGGCAGTCATTACGGGGTGCATGCAGCTTTCGAGTTCGACAAGGATAACTTCCGCAGACGGCTACAGCGAGAAACTGGGTACAGAGATGGGTGGGGGGGTAGAGAGAAAATTTTCGGCGACTAGCTTGTTGCGGTGAGTACGTACGCATTACATAATCACCAAATACATAGATTTCCTTACGGCGAGTCGTAATCACATCGTAGTCAGAGAAGTCCAGAACCAGCATTTGAGCCTTCGTGGCGCTAGGAAGGCCACAAGGCATTTCAGATGCATCCTCAATACAACGCACGAAGAGTACATGCACATCCGAGAATGGCCAGCTTATCAGCAATATCAGGCCCTCTGGACGATACGGACGAGAGCTCGGCTTAATTGCATGGGCTTTGAGTCGGTGCTTGAAGTCCCCGGGTTCTTAGGTTTACTTTTCACCCTCTGGGGGCCTTGACGGAAGATGCCTTCGTTCATTGTTTAAGCCCCTTTTTTATTCGGACAAGGTTTGAGGGCACGTTGGGCGGAGCTGGAGCCCAGGGTCGTATTATGAAACGTGTCTGCACTGTATCCTTGGATGTGTTGTCAATACCCAGGATCTCCCGCTTCCCTTCGACCGCAATATTAACCCTTGCTTCGCCGTTATGCTCCAGAAAGAAGGCCTCGGACGCTCGATAGAGGACAAAGTGAACCTTCTAGCAAGCGTCTGCGCCGAACTTATTTCGCTCGAGTGCTTCTCACCAAAGAGAGCCAAGACTGTGATATTTCGCCCCGGTACATACGTACAAGGGCAAAAAAGTGCAAAGGAGATGGGTGCATAATTCCCCCGATAAAATCTCCCCTCCGGCTTGAGACGACATCGGTTCGACGCCGGCCAAACTAGAAGGGAATATTTTATTGGCTGGCCTGCAATGTACGTACGTCTGGGCGGCTCCATCGACATCTTCCCCAAGAAAAGGTCGTGTCTATGCGCTCCATAGTCAGGACAGCCGACGGCTACGTCTGCTTGTCATATGAAATCGGAGACCACGAAATTGGCCACCACGACCCTAAGGGGACAGACATTTCGATTTCACTGTCAGACGAATGGCAACATATTGCAGCAGCAACCGCTCCAGTTTGAGCGATTTCGTCTCAACCAGCCAGCGCTTTTCCAATGCGGCTGTGCGGCCCTCGATAGAGGCCTAAAAAGATGCGTAGGCTTGGCGAGTCGGAGAGTCGTGTCCAGCATTTGGGAAAAACGTCGAGACTCCGCGCCTAATACAATACACCACGCATAAAAAAAGCATAACGGACGCGCTCTTCCGCATCCCAACACCAGAAGCCCTTCTGAGTGTTAATAACTCGGATCTACCCGCAGAATAAATTAGTATCACTACTGCCCCGATGAATTGCTGTGGACAATTATGGAAAAATCATCCCCCACAGCAACGTACGGTGGCCTGTCCTTCGGGGTCCGGATCCCGGTAATACAGCCGCTCTTTCCTGCTTCGCGCATGACCTTCGCCGTAGCCAGGCGTATGGACAAATTCACAAACCTAAATGATTTTCAGACAACGTTCATGTTAATGACTTCGTGGGGGAAGCTACAATTACTGCTCTCACACGATATGCTCCAGACGCTCTATCCTCTTCGTGTCCAGAAGCTCGACCCGGTGCTATCTGCGAAGATAAGAACAGCCTCATTCCGCAGTTTCGACGGAGTCTGAGGATAAATGGCGAGAAGGAAGGTCATCTAAACGCGGATGAGCCTTTGGTCATAGCAAGCAACCGACGAATAATCACCCAGGTAAGGCCAGAAGCAGTACCTCGTGCCGCGCGTCGAGAAAACTCGGCTTATCAGCAGTAAGCCAAGACGGAAGAATAAATGAGGAAGTAATCGCAAACGCGTATCATAATACCAGCTGTCAGACCATCGTTCCTCGTCCTACATCCAGGGTCATCTAATTACCTCTTCATGAATCCCGGACTGACAGAATCATCATGGACTTCTTACCTGGCATCACGCGGTTGCCGGGGGTGACCGCTGCGATGTCTGACGTCTTCTCTTCGAGAACAGATGCGGGCATCTGTTTGGTGAGACATAAGAAGTGATTAGCGCACTCACCGATGCGGCAAAGATTATTCGCGGAGCCAATGACTATAGCTTCAGGCCCATTCGGAGAGGGGTAAGGGAGAACATGTCAAAAATCGACACGAGGGCGGACTCGGATATCAGGAAAGGGTATGCCCTAAAACTAAACATTAGCTCGCCGCGTGTACTTCGGCTGATCGAAATGACCAGACCTTCTTGCAAGCTGAAGAGATCACGATAAGCATCTTTGAGTTTGTTACTCGGGTCGTGCAGCGAGTCGGCTTTACACCCATACGCGGTTAGGCAGATGATATCCAGAATAACCTTGCCCACTGCAGGCAGGTATGGTCGACTGTACAGAAGTCAGAGAACGGCGCAGTGAGAACACATCGACTCTATTCGTACATATAAAACACTTCGCCTGGACGACCTGCTTCCTTTCCGTCATCGTGGACCAAGCTTCCGGCGTCGGCACCTTTGGACTGGGAGTTCTAGCCAGCCCAGCCTCAGACGTCGAGAAAAATTGGCGTGCCAATTCTTACCTGGGGGTGTCCATGGGCGAGCCCATACGGCATACCAGTTCCTGTTCAGCTAGTACATCAAAACACCAACATTTAATATCAGTAATCCACTTACTAGAGCGCTTAGGCTTGGATTCGAGAAGTACAGGACCGCAAATCGGCGCGTCGTCCGATGTTCCCCATCTGAGACAGTCAGCAACATGGGCTATAGCTAAGCCCCCAGCGAATAGTCATCTGATGTCGCTGCTAGTCCGCGGTAAGTGACTCCCATTTGCATTATGCAAGGATTAGGAGCATGATTCTTCGGATACCAAAGGGAGCCGCTGCGCGAGCTGTAGCTCCAGCAACTTTTTCCCTTTTCTTGGAAGAGCTTCAGCTTCGCCCCCCAGTCGAGGATCCTTCAATTTAGAGCTTCCAAAAAGCATCAATGGTTATGAAGTAGCGGTCATGTTCCAGGGCTGACCCCAGAGGAGATCGATAACATGGACATGACGGGAATTGGTGAAGAGCGTTCAAAACGGCCGGAAACCCAAGGGGAATTCAGTTTAGGTGCTTCAATGAACTTGAAGGTTAACAGCTAGTACTGTCGGAGAGCTTCAGGTCCCTCAAGTGGCAGCGATCCTCACAACCTTCGCGACATTGGCTATGTCAGGGCGATACACGTTCTTTCGGTGTTTTAAAAGCCAGATTCGAACGCTGGTTGTCCATTCAGATTCAAGACATACTAGAAAGTAGCTTCTGTCGTAAGTGTTAGTTTCATTTAACGCATCGTGTGGCGACTGAATATTGGTGCCACCCGTAGCCTCCGATCGATTGTAGACAGCGTTTCGCCGGAGCCACCATCATTTGGAAATTTTCAATCTATTGCGACTCCCATTTTTCGCATTCTATCCGTCGTACCACTATCATGGGGGAAATGTAGCATTGGCATTTCCGAGTCCAATGCCCAACGTGCCAGTCAGAGATCCACTCTCGAACAAACGGTTTACTAAATTCGTACCGTTGCTGCTTCACCATTTGAACAAGCTCAGCTACATGTATTCATGGCCTTAGCGACGTTCCCAGGGCGCGGGGACATACTGAGCACAATGTCGTGAATACAGACCGTTCTATAGCCATAAATATCGCCAGAATATTAAGTTGGAGAGAAAAAGCCAGCACAGCCGTTTTCCTAGTGCTGACGTCAGGTAAACCGGCCCGGCCGAGCTCGCTAACAAGATTGACACGGACCGGCCCTAAACATATCCTAACGGCTCGCACGACGTCGCACGACTCACGATAAAACACCCACCAATTCTGGGAGTTATCTGGGAAGCGTTCGGGCTCAGCCTTGTCCAACGAGTGGTAGTCGGGACTTTGCGTCATGACCCCGTCGGCGTGCCACAATCTGCGGCTCGTATCAGTAATAAGTTATTGAACCTGATCATGGCTTCCGAGTCTCTTCCCATGCGGGACGTACAGAACTGCGTGCGATACGCCCGCGGAACGATATAATATCTCGGCGCTGTCGGAGAGACAGACCAGCGACATGATAGCTGGCCTTCGTGCATCTCGAAATAGGGGTGCGTCTCTCAGCCCAAGGTGGGAATCCCCCCTGAGTCTCCCCTCCTCTTGATGATGGCATTAACTGTATGCTGATGGGTTGACGCAAAGACAGACGAAATCAATCACTAGGGCTTATATGCGAAATTCTCGCCCTAGACCCGCACTTCATCACTTTATTGATTGTCTGTTGATCATATCGTGTAACTGGTGTTACAGTGATACTAATGGTAAGCACTGCTTCGGAGCACCTACATACATATGCAAAATAAATTCAAAATGGAACAATTACCATATCTATAATAATGACGGGTCCCACATGCTTGATAACCAGTTTTTATTATTAAATCAATAGGCATCGCAACTCGTGTGTGGCTCAATACGTCACTAACTCGGTGAACCACTGGCAGAATGCCATTATTCGTTGACAACATTCACAACATTAATAACTCATTTAGTAAATAATAATGCATATTGTTCAGGATTTGACAGGTCGTTTCGCCCTCTAACTCCATGAGGACCGCGTGAGATTTAGGCGCTCATGTTTAACAGATTTTAACACTCTCCGATAGGTTGAAAAGCTTTGAATACCATCACTATGATCCTAAGGCGTTGACGGAATGGTTAAATATAAGTTGAAGCTTAGATGCCCAGCGGGGAGCGCCGACCATTGAGAACAATGCGTCTTATCAATGAGCGCACTTTATCTACTCTGTATCTCCGTCACGATATCACCGCTGAAGGGGTGACTCGAAACTGCGCTCACTGGTTGGCTTTAGCCCGAATAGGGCGCGGCGTAGAATACATATGTGCACATTTTTACATTAGATCGGGCCCGCTAATGGAGCATAAGTAACTTAAAATTTTAATGAAACAGCCTACCGCTGGAAACGTGGTGGAGTGCGGCACTAAAACCTGCGTCTCGACATACCGTCGCATTGCGTGCTTTTTTCCTCTTGGGACCTGGAAATGTACGACGTTGGAAAGCGGAACTAGAGATTCGATCTCATACGCCCGTCGTACGACCCAAAGCCTTCATGTGGTAAGTAGTAAGCTTTGTTTCCATACGTTTATAAGCTCGAAGCTACGAAGACATTCGAGAAGAAGTCGAAAACGAGGAGAATAACGGGTTCCCTTCGGCGAAGCCGTAGCTATATTCGATATTGATTAGAGGTCATAATACAGAAAAAGGTTCATCTGTCGATAATTGGCTCCAGAGTTTAGGGGAAAGTATGGTACACTTCAGCATCTCGACAGCCCTGCAAGTCATACTAGGCGGGATCGGACCACTACACATACACGCCACGCTAGAAGTACAAGCGAAGTATGTACATACTTGCAGCCGGGAACACGAATAAAGTTATGCCCCCGGGGGTAAATTATATTTTCCAGGCACCGGTAAGCTGGTGCGCAGTTGGTTATGTCGAAACCGGGCGTACTAAAAGAGGTAGGTTGTCGGCTGGCTCTGAAACACGAAGAAATTTGTTGTCAGGTCGTTCAAATATGGCCTAGTACGAATAACGACTAAACCCACTCATTGTTATAGCAGCCGTGGGTCGGGCCAGCTGGCCCGGATAAGCGGGGGCAAACTCGAAGTTTGCAACCATAATGCTGAAGGTGAGTCGACAACGGGTGTTTAATGATTGACGGTGACAACTCTCATTAAAATAGCAGCAACGTACGCCAGGACGGCCTTCATCTCGACGATAGCCATGGTCTTCCCGATGCAATGGTGCGGGCCGGCTATAAATGTCTGGTAAGAATGGGTTGGGTGAAAAGCCGGTGCCTCGGCGAGTCTGGACCATCGCTCCGGACGGAACCTGTCAAGTGGTCTTATGAGCCCCGAAATGGCGACGGAGAGAAGTAAGCTGCGCTTACTCTTCCGCATCCTCTCCCCAAAAGCCTTTGTAAGTGTTAATAACTCGAATCTGCCCATAAAATCACTTGAGGAATTGGCGAGGACGTGCGTGAAAGCGGACCCACGGCTATGTAAAATAGTGTGCCTTTCGGTATCCATACTCCGTCGATGTAATCGCTTTTTCCCGCTTTGCGCATGGTCATAGGCACAGGGGGATATACGCGAAGACTCTCAAGTCTACGGACGACCCATGATGTTCGTATCATTTTTTCACTCAGCAAAGAGTGTCTACAGCGAACTGACAGTTTACGCTCACACGACGTGATCCAAATATTCCATCCCTTTCAGCGTTCGAAAGTCTGGCCTGGCATCATTTGAGATGATAGGAGCGACCTCAGCCCGGAGCTTCGATTGGATCTCGGGGTGCGTAGCGAGAAGCCAAAGTGTCTATGAGTGTGTGAGCCCCTTCGGCTACAGAAAACGGCTGGAAAACAATTACCCAGGCGAGGCCAGACGCCGTGGTCTCATGCCCCGCGCCCAGGAAAGTCAACTTTCCAGCGAGAGATACGTAAGCAGCGATAAACTCAAAGAAAGAAACGACAGAAGCGCGCTACATACCACCTGCTCCATCATCATACTGTCGCTCATCTTGAATCCAGAACCATCGGTTGCCTCCTGCACCCGAGCCTGGACTAGCAGACTCATCACGTCTTTCTTTCCTGATAATATGCTATCGCTGGCGCTGACGGCCGCGGCCTCCGCCACCTTCTCTTCGAGAATAGACGCAGAAACTTGCTTGATGCGACGCATAGAAGTGACTAGTGTGTGTGCTGTTGAAAGGAGAGGGACTCTCAGGAGCCAATGGCGATGATTGTACATCCACTCAGAACGGAAAAGGGCGGGTACACCAGGGATAGATACGAGAACGATGACCAGCGCCAGATTTTGCCCTGTAGTTAGCATGTTATATACTCATTAAGATGCACTTCAAGGTAAGAATGACTGAC
>JAKOPK010000266.1:26248-39494 GCA_024195185.1 Coniferiporia weirii
ACGGATGACCAGCGCCAGATTTTGCCCTGTAGTTAGCATGTTATATACTCATTAAGATGCACTTCAAGGTAAGAATGACTGACCACTCTGTAAGTTCAGAAGGTCGTGATAAGCCTCTGCAAGCTCGTTATTCGGATTATGCAGCGAATCCGTCTTATATCCGAAGGCAGCTAGACATATGATGTCAAGAGTAGCTTTGCTCACTGGTGGAAGCATTCGGCGTTAGACTCATTGCACGGTGGTGGCCAATACGGGAGAGGCACACTCACTCCATTCGTACATATAAAATATTTCCCCTCGTCGATCCGCCTCCTTATCGTCAGCATCTACGCTCAACCCACTGGCGCTCTTAATTTTTATTTTTCCTTTAAGGATTTCAACCAAGCTGGATAAAAGCTGTAGTGAGAGTAAACCAGTATGATTCGAGGTACGCGCCTGTATACCGGTTCATAAAACATCTCTGTTTCTATAAACGAACAGTACTTGTTAGAACGACTCCATCCGGTTCTACGAAATGCGGGTCCTCTGACTTACGAGCCGTCAAGCTTGAGATCGAAAAGGCTGGGTTCATACTGCGACGCATCGTCCGGTGCTCGTCACCCGTCACCGTCAATAGTCCGTACCCCGCCGCTATTCCTAGAACGTTTCTCAAGAAGTCGGGCTGTGCGCCCAGCGCTTATCAGCACTGCTCGGGTTCTTGCTAACGCAATTGTCAACTTACTCTTGGATATTGAGTCCAGTCCGAGACGAGGACTTTCTGCATCGCGCTTGGGCTCAAGAACATGACTCTCTCAAGACCGAAAGGGCCGACTGCGCGCACGATCGTTCCGTAAAGTTTGGCCCATTCTCGTTGGAGGATTCCAGCCTCCGCACGCATGATCTTTGGAAACTCTCCATAGAGCACATATCGGACGGATCCTAGCGAGCCCAACGGTCCTGGTACCCTTCTCAAAGGGGATAGGACATAAGGGTACAGGAGTATTTGATGGACGACTTTCAAAATAGCAAGGACTTGATGCAAATTAGGTATTTGAAAATCAATTGAATCCGCCTAGATTGCTGACAACATCTTGAGACTTACGCGCAACGGCAACCGCCACTGTCCTCACGTCAAAATCCATTAGATGCAGTGATGCCAATGCCCAAGTTCGGGAATCTCAAGAGGTAGACGAGGTGATAGCCACATGGGCCCGGCTGAGTATATAACAGGGGCCTGCAGTTTAACATGTGCTATTGGGCTCTTGGAGCCGAGCTAGTGTCTATCAGGTCATCAAGCTTCAGTTCGCCGATAACGCTTCTTGAATTCATAGTGAAAAGCAGCGTGTCCTCGTATGTAGTATAGATCATACAATTTTCTGGGGCGCTGGAGTGAAAGACTGGAAGCAACCTGCAATGGGACCATGACTTCACACATTTGGAAAGTCCACCGAGAGACCTATTTCGCACTTATTATGTAATCGCTTACAATGTGTTCGACAGCGATCTCGTGCATTCCTTTTTGGGTACCCAATTTTTAACCTTTTGCCGTGTGTGACGCATTTTGTATCTCTTTCACGGACCCGTCACTGCCCGATGTGACCCCGTAGGAATCGACTGGTACAAGCGACTCGGAGTACACAGTTTCACGCCTATAATGCTCTTTCTTTCTTCTCTCAAGGGCATACCGGTTTTGGGGGAGTATAGGAAACTAAATAAATAAGAACAGGGTGGGCCTTCCGATCCTCGGACTCCGCCCTTTAGGACCTCAAACCATAAAGTCTAAGTGATGCCATCAATCGCGCTCTGACTTTGCCTTTTAGATGGAACTTGAACTGCACGGGTATCCGTCTCCATTGCAGCTCGGATTTCCGGCCTCTGACTTTCAATTCAGTTGTATTTTTAACATCGACTCCTTCTCGGCGGAGAGACATCCATCAACCGTTGCGGGATTCCAGCTTTCCGCTGGTAAGGGCTTAATGATCGTGGGAATCTTGACTTGCCTTCGAACACGGTCCTATAGAAATGAGGAGGCCGGTGGGGAACACAGAGGTGTATCAAAACTTTTTATAAGTTTTACTGCTTCCCAGCTAGCTCAAGCAAACTTAAGGGACGGTTCTACCCTCGCAATCAGCAATGGTCCCATACATTTATTATTGAGCGGACACCTGTATGCTTTTCCGGAGTGGTCCGCCGAGGCATAAACAATGACGCGGAGCCGAATTGCTGACGATGGCGGGCCACGTACGCACAGATCTTAGCGATCGCTCTAATCTCGCGTTAAAGAAAAAGAAATCTGCAACCTGAAAACTTGTTCCTAGCTGAGTTTCAATCGCTTAGAGACGACTAAATAGCTTTTAGAAGTCAGTTCGCTTACCGCCAGTTTCAATCGTCCAAAGCGAGACTTCCTTTGTGCTGCTTGTCTTTGCCGAGAACCTTGCTTTTCGCCAGAAATTCAGCTTTCTCTCTCCCACGCGCCGATTCACGGCAAACTCGAGGAGGGCTGATGGAAAGAGGCCCACATGGCACGAGCGTCTTCCTGGAGGCATATATGCTACCTTTACCATGGCTGTTTAGGCTTTGGGTCAAGGATAAGAGTCCTCGAGAACGACTGAGGCGACATTGTGCGAAATGCCTTGTTAACCAGGCGTGATTACAATGAATCGTGTTTGAAGAACCATGTGGGGCCCGGGTACATCTATTTCAACTTTCAAGAACTTCTATCTACACGGCGGGGTGGCCCAACCTACCAGAACACCTTCGCCAATTTATTACTTTCTTCTCGCCGTCCGGACAAAACTTGACAACTCCGACGGAGGGCAGCTCAGCCTGTGGCAAAAACGGTGCTTGATCTCGGTTCGCACGGACGTCGAATCTAGGTTCAAAAAAAGGTCCTCGTTCACACAACCAGATTGTCGTCCATGTTCAGACTTACTTCCTACAGTAAAACCTCCGCGGAGCACTCAGGCACCCTTTTCCTCTCGAAAAAAACAAATATCCAACGGCGTCGAGTTGTGCAACTTCAACAGGCGATGTCGGAGCCTACGATGAATAATTTGGTCTATATACTGATCCTGAATCACCATACAGTAAACCTGGACCCACAGCATACCCCTTTTTTCTTGAATCTCGGCTACGACTTCGCCGTAATTTTTCCCCGATCGTACTGCGACGACCATCGGAAGCAAATTTAAGAAAAGAACTGTGCCCTTCTTAAATCAGTACAGTACGTAACGGGACACTGTCTAAAACCTCCTCAGCCGTCGCCTCGAAGCGAGCAAAGACATGTTACCTTCCGACTTATAAGGTCTGCTCGGGTGGTCTTGCCTCTCCGGACTCCCGCTAATATGGATAATCTGGGGAAGGCGACCTTTTGCCTCTTGTTCCCTGCTGTTGCCACGACTATCTGGCACTCCCTCGGCCCGATCTTCAGGGAGTTTTTCGCTAGGAAGACTACCGTACTGTACGACCTCCCCAACGTCGGGACACCTCGAGCGGGCGAAAGCAGACTCAAAGGGACTGCAGTTGTGTGTGGTGGAAGGTCTGATTGCGTTTTCGATACCTAAGTTTGCTTCATCACTAATGCAAGCCGTCTTTAAACACAGCTTTGCGGGACTTTGGACGGCTCGCATCCTCTCGGACCACTTTGAAGACGTTCTCGTTGTAGAGCCCGAAGCATGGCTAGAGACTCCCGAAGGTCGTGCCGCCATGTACGATGAAAAGGGCGCTGAACTTGGATCCGGCCGGGCACATGCAAGACCGCGCGTCCAGCAATACAACACTGCTCATGGTATGATATGCCTTTTTTCAACCCAACAGTCTGCTCAACGCTATGAAACAGCTCTCCAACCAATGTCGTACAAGGCTCTGAAGCATCTATTCCCGAATCTAGACGAAGAAGTCAAAAAAGTTGATGGGCGGTACGCATGCACGCCACGATTACACCTTCAAGAAAAGCTAACGAGATTTTCCAGGATTGGTGACGCCGATTTTAATATTCATTTTTCTGGTGGACAAATTATGCAGCCTCCCAAGGATGGGCAGCGCACCGACGATCGTTTACAGAATTTTTTCCTTAGTCGCGACGCCTATGAGCGTCTTTTACGTCGCTTGGTAATGGAGTCCTCGTCGCGCATCCGGTGGCTGGCAGGCACAGTCTCGGGTGTAAATACCCCGGAAGAGGATACGAGAAGCCTGTCGTCTGTCGTCATTCGCTTGCCTGATGGCTCTGAGCGAACAGTCCCGGCCGCCATGGTTATTGGTACGTTACCGGTTAATTTCCTTTTTAGTCCGAATGCTCGAGCTTACGATTAGTCAGACTGTACCGGAACCACACAGGCCGGTCTGAAATGGCTTAAGCGTCTTGGCATCAAACACGACGAGACCTCTGGTTTGCCGCTGGAAGATCTGCGGATTTCATATCAGACAGTTCAACGAACACGAACATACCGCTTCTATATTCCTCCGGAAGCACGAGCAAAGCTTCCTCTCCCCGGAGGCTATGACAATGCTACTTGGATATATTCGTGCATGCCGAAGTTCGGCACCGGTTCGAAAAGCTTCCTTGTCGACAGGATTGAGGGTCATCGCAGTCAGTAGATTTTCCGCAGCTGTTCCCAGCCTCTCTCTGACATTGAAGCGCATTATAGTCAGGATTATGTTCGGGTCGTGGGGCGACCAAGCCCTCCCCGACTTCTCCGATATTAAGGACTTCTTTGAAGACCTCACTCCCGACGAGAGGGTGCCGGACTGGTTCATGACCATGCTCGACATACTCTTAGAATATCAGCATTTGGCTGAGGTATCGAATTCCAAATATCGTACGCAACTTCTCCAAAAACATAAACCAGCGAGTTTCGTCCTTAACTATTCCTTAGCCACCTTATCGAGCATTCGGTACGAACGAGCCGCTTACCTGCCGTCGAACTTCATAGCAATTGGAGATTCGGTCATGCAAGTTAATCCTACCTTCGCGTCAGTGTCTGCTTCACTTGTATATCTATCGAATGTTCGTCTTATTGTGAGTCCGATATTTAGACAAGGCTGTTCCAAGGCTTGCGTCGGTGCCATCACTCTGGATAGCATGCTCCGGTCTCGGCCGATGGTGAATTCGACGTCCATTCCGCTCGGATTCAGCAGGCAGTTTTTCAAGGAGCTCACACTCAAAACGGCTAGTGCCTGGTAAGAGAAATCATCGAATTTATTCCTGTTCGCACTTCTGATTCGCTCATGTAGGGATGGGACTAAACCTGTTGGTTAGTCAGACATACAAGTTTTTACCCGGCTCGTGACCTCTAATCCACTCTCTTCCAGATTACCTTTTCCAGACCACTATCCCTGTTAAAGGCGAGAAGCTGAGCGACGGGTGGGTAAAAGGCAGGGTCGTATTTACAATCATGTTGCTCGCAAGGACTGTGAGTACTGCAGTCTATCGATCTCCTTCCCTCGGGCTCGATCAGCTTACAAACTTCATATCATGCAGGACAAGAGAGTTGATTCCACCCTATTCAACGTTATCAACTTCTTGGCCCCTCCCACAGACCTTATCCACCCTGTCATCGTAGCGAAAGTACTGCTGTTCTGGACCCGTCAGCGATTGGGCCTCGCATGAGCACACTGCCAGTGGTGGCATCAGCCCTGTGCTCGTCGACAGCCGGCGCGATTCGGCGCGTCGGCCCTCAAAATTGGCTCACGTTCAAACTGGTTTTGGTCTACGCCAGACTCGGAGAAGATAATAAAAGGCCAAGCATGCCATTGTACAAACAGAAACATATATATACCCCGGAAACTAGAGTAGAGATTGTTTAAATCGGCCCGTGGAACGGCCCCTTACCTTTAACTCGAGTATGTACTTAGGACAGATGGGGCTGGCGCTAGATACTAGTATGTGCTTATCACGGCCTTGCGGTTACACTCCTCAGATAGCCTATATACCGTAGTTGTTTTGATCCGCGCAATAATGCCAATGGATTTTGCCATCATCTAGATCGTGTAACAGTGAATTGGAGCACGGAGGCGTCGAGCTTTGTATGCATTCGAGAACGCCGCTATGTGCTTAGTTGTCTTCGGGCCCGATCCGCTCTAATCCCCACGTTCTCCGAACATCGACCCCGACCTTCCCCGGCCCTACTAGATCCACGCGCTCGTTGCTTAGAATTTATAGTACCATGCGAACTGATATCCTCTGCAGATTTGCAAATTTCCGGAGGCGACAGTTGTCAACCTCCGAGGGTCCATACAGTGTGTATGAAATCAAGTTCATTTTCCAATTGACAAGATCGTGGTCGCCGCAGTGCAACCAGCTCGAGTTGCCCGCCCCGAATGTACTGTCGTCAAGGATTTCTTCGTTTCAGGGATACTGCGAACCTGCCACCACCTCCGTGGTCCTCCACGGTGATGCGCACATCTTTACTGGTATCCATGTTCGTGACAATTAATGCCGCTCATTTTGCAAATTAGTCTTCTTCCTTCTGCCTTCTACATCCGACCTTTAGAGTCAACGGAGAAGACTTGATGTCCGTTGGGAAAAGATTGCGAAGATCACCATCCAAAAGTAAATTTGGATTACTTCGCCCCACCGGAGCCCCGGATCCTAGTAAATATTAAATGCGGATCCCGAGGCCGTATATACACAGCTCCACATTGACTTGCTTTATCCGAAACCTGTCGGTCTCTGCCTAGGATTCGTAAAAAGTTAAGTACACTGTGGCGAATACGAGCATTAACAGTACATATATCTTCATACAACGCCCATCCCTCAGTAGATTTCTGCTATTTCCGCGCCGACGTCCCCTCGCTAGTGGACTGATTATCCTGCGTGTAGACGGGTAACCCAGCCCTCGCTGTGGGAAGCAAACGTCACGGAGATCGGATCGGATCGGGTGATCAGGGCGCAGACAGCACAGTCTGCATGAACGTGTCGTAGTTAATTTGGATCCAGCCGGAGCGCTGAGTGTCGAGGCGTTGGAAGGACTCGGTGAGTTGCCTAATTACGACGCACGCGCGCACGAAGCGGTCGAACGTGATGGCGGGCGGCGGACCGGCTCCACGGGTCGTAGTCGGCTCAGAGGCTGAAATGTCTATCACCTTGAGTGATGAGATTTAATGAAATGCAGAAATAATGCAGGCTTACCGTATTTCGCAAGCAGCAGGCGCATGAGCTGCGGAGATAGGTTGTAACTGAATGGAACGTGTCAGATGTACGTCTGTCGTTGCGAGGTGAGTACCGACCCGAATTGCCTCAGAGCCTCTTCGAGTTCGCCTCCGTCGATGGATCCTGATCTGTCCCTGTCAAAGTGGCGGAAAACACCTTGCCAATCCTATAGATAGTTGAGTAACCCCGATCAAGGGCGGAGACTTTAGCTTAGGCACCTTGATATATTTCCAAAGGCCGGCAAACTGGTGATTGGTGTTTGATTTAGTTCGTCGTTTATATTTAAGCCGTTAAACCATGGAAATATTTAAACAAACAAACCTCGTTGAATCCAATTGTACCACTCCGATCAGTATCCTTTGAGTCATAGCATATTAGGACCTTCTCAGGAGCACATAAAGAAGACGTAACTCACGAAGATTGTCATCAAAAGTTTTACAGTATCGAGATCGAAAGCTGGAACACGACCTCATCAGCCCTTTGGAATGTCAAGTACTCTTGGAAGAAGACCTACGCGTCCAATCGCCATTGATCAGACACCGCTCCAATTCCACAGCGGTGACTGCGCCTGAGTTGTCTTCATCTACGGTTGAGAACCATTCCCATAGCCTTTGCCAACCGATCATCAGTACAGCGCATATAGCCATCGTCGAGTTGACAGGACGTACTGAGGGTCGGCGCCAGGCGGGGGCGGCCGTGGACGCCTCCCAAAGCCCCCAGGGCCGCCATACCCTGCCCCTTGTTGTCCTGCTGCCCCGTACCCCTGTTGGCCCCCATAGCCCCCATACTCCTGTCCTCCTCCTCCCCCACCATAACCGGGCGGAGCTCCTCCTGGAGGCGGTGCGCTTCTGTAATTTCCGCCGCCGTACTGTTGCTATTAGCGAGTCAGTGCGTAAGTACAGGTGCTTTAATACTATCACAACACACATAAGACATTTCCTATAGTACCAGGTGTGCTCGTCGGTGGGGATCAGATCACTGTTGGAAGGATGAGGAGCGCTCAGCCATTCAGAGGCTGTTATAGGCCATCCGCGCCACCAGCACCGCAGCATACATTACCATAAATGACAAGCCGAGTTTGTCCGCGTGCACATTCATCGGCACGCAGCAAGCGACCCAGTCTGCTGTACAGCAAGGAGGATAGACTGGCTCGAGCACATCAAGGCATAGGTGTAAGCGGATTTTGAGACTCGTCTTCATCCCAGACATCTCGACTAACGGACACGTATGAGCCGAAGGTAATTATAACTTTCCCACCATCATTAAAGACGGTAGCTATGTTTTGCGTCTCTTCCCGAAATATTTCAGGGAAGGGAAGAGTCCGGGAGTTGTTCACAGGACCAGGTTTGAGAGTTCATGATGGGGCATTCTCATGTAAAGTGCGATCGGTACCAGGCTTCCTGGTCATTGTTAAATAACCTTCTGAAAGACACTAAGAGCGGGTATGATATTAAGGAAATACATTAATATTAATTTGGCCAAACAACCAAAATGTAGGATGCACTATTAGAGACTGTTATCGTCGTGGTTTGCGGACAGCTCCTCGATCAGCGCTTCCAGGCCTACCTCTTGCATAATCTGCGAATTAAGACGACGGTGATCATGAGTTTCATATCTAGCCACACGAGGTGAGTGCATGTAAACAAACCTCCTGCCTGAGCTCGGCGTCCTCTCTGCCTGCATCGGAGCTGAAGAGACGGTCAATCTCCTCGAGGGATACGCCAGCCGTTTCTGGAACGCAGATTCGTGACCACAAGCTGGCCCCGAAGCACGCGAGCGAGAATAAAGTGAACGTTCCGCTTGTAGAAGTGACCGGCGTGAGCACCTTATAAGAGAGGGGCACAAAATTGACATACACAGCCGACGTTGATAGGAAAGCGGGGGTCACGAGGCCGACAAGGACTTGAAGTCGACAAATGGCATGAGCGAAGAGATTACCGAGCGAGGTAGGCACGTACAGTTGTTTGCCCACACTGACGCAGTCGCTACGGCCGAACCCTTGCTCCTGATGGAAAGTGGGAGGACCTCGCTTGGCAGGATCCACGCGATGGGGCCGTAGCTTACTCCGTATGCCGCCGTGAAGAGATAGACGCACCTGCAATGTTAGTTTCAGTTCAATATTCCGAAAGCTAGTCGTAATGATGCTGTACCCCACGGCTGTCCAAGCGGCGGAATGATGCTCTGCCCAACTACCTTGATAACGGTAAACCTTTGGGCCAATGAGTACGATTCCATCACCCATCTGGACGCTCTTCTTACCAACAGGGCTATGGACATGTGTGCCAAGCCCATTACTATCCCTCCCCCTTCGGATTAATACTTCAGTCTGGCCGTACTCAACATTTGTGCAAACATCGAAACCTACATTGTAGCAACGGCTTCCTTCCTGAGGAACAATGATTCAATACCTTGACGTCGTTTTTGCAATATTATGAACACTTACCAAGACGATCAATGTACATGATCGCGGGCACAACAGCGAGGAACTGGACAATACCTACTCCGCCGCTGCCCAGCAGTTCAGAGGTACCGCCCTCTAGGCCAACTCTCCGCATTAAAAGAGGCCCGTAATATAAAAGCGCATTGATTCCACTCCATTCTGGGAAAAACAAACAAACAAGTGAACCGTTTAGTCGATCAAACAACATTATTCTAGATACCCGCTCACGTTGAAAGAACATCATGGCCATCCCGATAGCCACTCGGTCAATGTATTTGCGAGAGAAAAGCCGTCGCCAGCTGCGTAGCTCGGCAACAAACGAGTCCTTGTCGATGGATACAGACGTCGAGCGGGTGATCAGTTCTGCCTCGACTTTCATTTCCAAGAACTCGACCTGCGGTGAACGAGGATCAGAAACGAAAGTCATTCATCGTTAGATCAGCGCCTACTCTTAGAAGCGGGTCCGTCTGTTCGTCCGTCGGCAACCGTTGCCTTAAACGAGATAAAGCTCGAAGAGCTTCGGCGTATTTGCCTTGTATGACGAGGAGCCGCGGGGAAGGAGGAAGCACGAGAGAACCGATGCCTAATACAATCGCTGGGAGAATTTGAATGGCCAAAGGCAGTCTCCACGATGCAGATCCGGGCACTGAGTACATCAAAATAAATATTGGTATAGTACATGCGTGGGCCAGTGGACATACGATCGCGTGTGAAAAAGCCCGTCCAAAAGCCAACGACAACGCCGAGGACGATTGCGAACTGCTCAAGGGCCATAAGGGAACCACGAACTTCCGGAGGACTAATCTCTGCCATGTACAGTGGGGAAAGCATGCTGTCCGAGCACGTCATCAATATAAGTTCTGAGGTTTGTCTAATAATTTGCACACCTTAAGGAGCCGATGCCGATTCCTCCTATAGCTCTACCAACAATCAGATCACGAAGGCTCCCTGCGGCACATTGCAGCACGGATCCAACACAGAAGACGACTGCGAAGATTGGTTGAGCTTAAGAGTCACAGCGCAGATACAAACTCGGGAAAAAAGAATCAGATGTAGCGAGGGAGTCAACCAAAGTCAACCCCTCGAAGGTAGCTGAGTTTGTTCTCTGCAGTGCGAGAAGAGTCCCACATAAAGCCAAATGCCTCAAGCATCATGGAAAGACAGGTCTGAACAGCGGAAAGGCAAAACGCACCACATGCAGCAAGGATAGAATGTCTTCGTGAATATCTGTCCGCAAGAGCCCCGGCCAGTAAAGCACCAAAAAGCGCGCCCAGCTCAAGCATCGCGGCTACAAAAGGAATCGCTTAGCATCCTCCATTTCAGTGATGTCTTTCGTTAAAACGCGTACTCATCACACCCTCCTGCCAGTCGCTCATCGCCCATCGTTGCCGGAAATCCTTCATTACCAAAACATTCGCAATCACACCTTGGTCGTAGCCAAATAGCAAACCCCCTATGGACGCGAATATCGCGCTTACAAGCGAGTAGTAGTTGTGCCGCAGACCCGCCACGCCGCCTGGTCCATATGCATAGGAATACCGAGAACCACCGTCATGGAGGGTGAAGGTCCCCCCTGCGACCTTCCTCGACGAACCACTTTCTGATGTGCGTCCCTCTGTGTCCGATGGCAACGCTACATAACCACCATGGTCTTGCGTCTGTAGTAGAGTTTTGCGGAAGCGAATTTGTATTGCGTCACGGCTACAAGCATCGGTCAAAACGGACTTCCTCAGAACCTTAGGATAACTGACCATGAAATACTAGAATAAATTAGCGAGAGCTATGGTGTCTTCTTCCTAATAAACAGCTTGACTTGAATCTTGTCGAGATCAGACCGCCGGTGAGAGGTAAAAGAATAGGATGGCACGTGCCAGCGTGCTCGGCTGTGGTAACTCGGGTGGACTCGTTAAAGCCGAAGTGGCTCTGAGCTTCCTTCAATCAAGTTCGCTACTGGGCTTCTCAAAAAAAAGAAAGGAATATAGCCGCCCGGCCACACCGACGACTTGTCCCCGAAATAACTCAATTAGTTGAAAGGAACTCTAAAGCAAGCAGTTCTGAGGACCCCGACAAAAATCAACGCATATCGCAAGAGAAGAGCGGCGGCCTAGAAGAATTTATTCCTTCGCGATTATAATCATAGTGTCCCAAATGCCACTTTGCGGTAAAGAACTCTGCGCAGCTACTCGTATCAATCAGAACTTGGGGAAACTTCCTTCGGGCTTCCCAATCTCATAGCTCGTTGGAACGGGCATTCTTTTCCCCGGGCTTGCTTCATAGAGCGTCATCTGGGATTGCCGATACGTCCTCCGAGTCCTGGAGGTCCAACCTTGTGGACGCGAAGTTTCCAATAAACTTTACTGTCTATGTATATCTGACCACGCTAAGCCAGATCCTGGCCTAGAGTCTACCCATGTTCAACAACATATTCGTTGCCACCCCTAGGCGCGCGATTTCATACAAACGCCGACACTCGCAACTTAACGCCTTCGTAAGTTCCTGATGTTGACCCAGAGCTGTGGGCTTCCAGGACTGTGCTGCTTGCCATGGACGCTCACAGATCATGACTACAATCAAAGTTCTCCTTGGTTAACACCCCGTCCTAGCCCCGAGAGAACCTGTGGACACTCGGGCGCCTTGCAACAAGCTTCGGACCTGGCCTTCACACGGCTCTCCCCCAGCCGAATGCCCTAGCCTTAGCCTAGAGTGTACTTACAGGCCGCGGCTCGTTCCAAAGACCGTGCTCGGCTGCCGATTTTCGATCGTCTTTTCCACCTGGCGGTCTTAAATATAGAATACTGGGGAATATGCCCATGAGCAGAAATACCTAGGGAGTAAATAAGACTTTATACTGATAATCAACAAAATCACGAGTATAACGCATGGCTTACGTCTACTTTCCCGGTGCCTCGCAAAAGATACCATCCCCACCGTTCGCTCCCGCTTCCATGAAACAGGTGCACGTTATTAATAACAGCTGTTCCCCGACCTTACTCTATGCGGGACTCTTCGGCGCTTCATCTCATTCTTTTCCCTTGGTTCAGGGGGTTTATATCATGTACCTAGGAAGTATTTTAACAGGACTAGTAAGGATTCCATTCATAAAAATGAAAGCGGACGATAAGACTCCGAAATAAAGCCCAAGGGTACACGCTTTAGTTTGAATACGGCTTCGTTTTTATAGCTGTGGCTTCTCGATGACTTCTACCGTGGCTACCATAGCTTCTGGAATCCGTTCAAAACCTTCGGGCTGTCGCCGGGCCACAGCCCAATGGGGAAACTTTTGGGGGTCATCGTAAACCTGCTCACGTGTTATTACGTACACATGCAGTCCTCTATGCCGTACACTCTGCAGTGCTCTGGAGGTCGTTTGCGAATCTAGGATATGTGTAAGAGAGGAAAAATGCGAATTCAGCTCGGTAATAAGTAAGTATCGCTTTCTCCAGGTAGTGTACACATTTTAAATTGGGAAATTCACTCGCCTGGGGTGGTTGTTTTGTTGCCGGATTTCTATCAACAATAGACGTCCGACGCCGAAACCCATGACACAGCAACGACGCCGACACGGCTGCGGTTGCCTCGAGCCCCTCTTCCTTACTACCGCTACGATTTAGTTACTCGTCGTGCGTAATTTTGCTTTCTTCACCGCAGCTGTAGACTTATTGATGGAAGAGACTACA
>JAKOPK010000267.1:0-39001 GCA_024195185.1 Coniferiporia weirii
AGGCAGCGTGGATAGACTCGAATCGCACCGAGACCCGCTCTGTTTCTCGATGGTTGCTCACGGCGACGGTCGTGCTGACCCTTATCTGCTCTGTAGCATCGCTCGTCTTCCTCTTCCTCAATGTTCGCGCACAATGGCAGCTGCACGATCTCCTCGGAGCGACCGTCGTGCACGGAGATACCAACCACGAGCGGCCTGACCCAGGTCTCCTCGAGCGCCCAAGCGTATATGTTGGCCTCGACAAGCTACCGCCCGACGTCTCGCAAGCAGCCCTCCCAGACACACTAGATGTCTTTCCGCCGTTCTTCCAGCCGGTGGACCACATTCACCGGGACTATGTGTTTCCGGACGATGGACACGCACATTTCTCTTTCAATGGACGTGTTGCGCCCGGTGATCATCGCGTTCTACTTACAGATCACGTACGCCCGTATCAAACGTGTTTCCAGATATAATTTACGACCTGTCTACAGATTACGATGGTTGCGCAGTTCCGTGTACACGATTATGGAATGGAGCGCTGCCGCGTGGTGTCAACGATTCCGACCTGGGAGGTTTTGCAGGATCGCAACCAGACATTGCACCTTGCAGGCGACACTTCGAGGATAGAGGTGTGGAACGTCACTGCCACGACGGAGCTCGATGAACGGACGTTATCTTGGGAGACGAAGCCGCGGCGCGATAAGGTCATTGCGACAGTCGGTCTAGAGGAGAATTCGACACACACATCGGACGAGTTCTGGTGCGGGCCGTCGGGAAGCCTACAGACGATAGAACTACTGTGTAAAGGAGTGAGCTGCTACATCGAGCTCTGGCAAGACTACTACTTCAAGCCTCGATTTGGTGAGTCTATCGGAAATGCATCTTCCGACGTGCCCTATCGTTCTAACGTGTTGCCAGGCATCTACATTCAGCAGTCACCCTCTATTTGAAATAGAACGGCGTTCAGCCTACTCCTTCGTGCTGTTGACGGGATGGATAATTTATTGACGCCACTCTGCGATCTCGCTGAGACGTGATTGCTTGATGCAGTGTTCCTTAGATGCGGCCAGGGAGTTTGATTTAGCCTACACGGACAGTGCCCCTGAAACGAAGAGGTCTATGCTTGATATATATTACACTGGAGATATCTCAAATGCTGTGCATCCAATTTTTCGTGTTTACAAGCCATCATGAATTCGGCACCGTATCCTTCACCGTCTCCCAGAACTCCAGCCACCTTGCATAATTGTCATTGATCGTGTCATAAGCAACGGACCAGTCCCGACACGTATGCGTCACGCCTACTCCCGTCGCCTCCGATTTGTGGCTCACAGGGTCATGCTCTTCAGGTTCAAGCGTCAGGTCCGACCCGCATAGGACCATCTGGCGGATGTAATTCATGCAGTGCTGCAGGTGTGGGAGCGTTGCGATCGGGTCGTCAGGGTTATCGAGTGCGCGGCGCATCTTCTCGACGCAGTGCAGCTGGTGGAACATAGACACGCAGAGGATGCGACGCTCGGTTCCGAGGCGGACGAAGCCAAAGCCATTGGGATAGATGCAACTCCACGCAGCCTCTGCGTCTGGTCCCTGAATAGGATAATCCGCCGTGCTGTTCGTGAAGACGGTGTCGACGAGTGTGAGGGGACGGTCAAGGGGTAGGAGTTCAGGGAAATTGTTTCCAACATAACCTGTGGTCGCCCTCAGTATCAAGGGACGCATTCAACACGGGCAGCCACTGACTGTATGTCTCTGCCTTTCTAAGGCCGTTAAAGACCGCCAACCTCCTGACTACAATGACGAGATTTATGAGTGAAAGGACGAGCAGGACGGCGACTGTGGGCAGGAGGGAGCCCTTCATCGCCGTCGTGGGTGGGGTGTAGAGGCTGAAACGATTATTCCGGGAGTGGTATTGAAATGCACTGAGGCTTTCTTATAATTAACTCGGTGCCAGAATAATGCACGAATCAGCATGATGCAGGCTTGTGGAATGCAGTGATGGTTGCTAAACTCAGAAGTACAATTAAAAGCAGTGAAGCTGATTCCCACTGTAATCTGCTTCACATGGAACGTTTCTTTACCGTGTTACCTACCCTTATACCATGACCACGATGCAGAGGGGATCCTGCCTCGATTACAACGAGCAAGTGAACAGCGCCAGGTTGCGGTTGGCGGTCGCCGTTCTCGTCTTCGTCACTGCGCTCAACGTCCTCCTTCCCCTCTACATTCCTGCGCCGCCCAGTATACCAATCGTTTCAGATGTACTCCGGAGAGAGAAATTGGGCAGTGTGTGTTCCAACTTTGTACCCCTTTTTCAACTGTTAACTTAAAATAATAATCTCTGCAGGCTCCCAACAAACGTCATCGCGAGAGTGGGATATTTCCCTCAAGCAGGTAGCCCTTACGGTGGAAGACTCGGTCAACTTCCAGCTCGATACTCCAGAAGGTGCCGCGCAATGGAGTGCGATCCGCCCACCCGGCGATGGCTACGTTACCCTCGGGGAAGGGTCGCATAGACGGCGTTACCGCTTGGCGATGTTCCACGCTCTTGATTGTCTCGATACTGTGCGGCAGAATGTTGTCCAGAGGAAATCGGATAGGGACATTCCGGTATCGTCTGAAGCGCACTTTTGTCTCGACTACATCAGACAGACAATACAGTGCCGCTCGGATATCCAACTGGAACAGGTGCGGAGCGAGTACGGCGGGAAGTCGGTGCAACCGTTTATCACGCACAATAATTGTCGGGACTGGTCGAAGGTGTATGCGGAGATCGAACGGCTTTATGCGCACGGGGAGCTTGGTGTCGATCAGTAAACGTCTCGTTATTTACCATTTATTGCACATCTTCATCCATACTGCGCTGTACAAATAACTGCTTTCATCTTTAATTCAGCGTCGCACTGATTAAATTCAACGAAGGGGTGTGGCTGAAGGCAGTGGTCGTCAAACGCAATAATACTGTTTCATATTTTTTATGATCAAAGTTGGATGCTTTCAGGCGGTCCTAAATAGCTCGGGCGTACACCTCCGGTATCTATGTGTCAAAGGTTATTAGAGCTTCATCCGCCCGGTAGTCAAGTGGGCGTACCTATGACAACTTTCTGAACAACGACTGCTGGTTCGACCATCCAGACCTGCGGACGAGGTTAGACACATTCCCCGTATTTTGGAGACAAATACTGACCTTGAGTGTGTGAGCGCCGGGTGCGGCTGGCCAGCTTGTGACGACGCTGACGATCGCATTTGCGACGAACCCGTCATTACCGTCCCACTGCGCTGGGAGAGTGCCAGGTGCAGATGTAGGAATGAACGCGACCGTCTGAGGTGTCTGATCATCCATTTGAACTGCAATTGAGATCGGCTCGTTCGGGCCCATATAGTTCAGCGTAGGCGATACAAGCACGGTTGCAGTGACGTTTCCTCCGCCGTTGACCGTGTTGAAGTTCAGGAAATCGTATTCACTGGGGTGCAATAGTTTAATATATACAGACATTGGTGATAAGCAGGAATGAGTACTCACATGCTCGGGCCAGAGCCTGCGGTAAAATTGCCGTAGTTGTTTCCCGTGCGTGGCCATGGTGTAACTCCCGAAAGTGTCTTTCCGTAGCCTGGAAGCTCGACCCAAGTAATACCTGCCACACTTGTGTTCCTAGAAGCATGCGCCGCTTCGATGGATACTCCTCCGTCGCCTTCGACGTAACCTGTTATTTGTTAATCAGTGACAAACATAATGGGAATAAGGGGGCAACCCGACCTTTATATCCGCTCGGTGCTACCGTGTGGTTCGTTACGAAGTAAGCCGGGGTACTCATCGATGGCTGTCCCTCGACATCCGCATCGAAGGTGATTTCCGCCGTCTCCGCGCCCGTCACTTTACTCCAGTCAACAGTCGCAAAGATTCGTACTTCAGTGTTCGAGGTTGAGACCGAGCCCTTGTTTGGCGTCAGTATCAGCCATGAGACGTTCGAAGTCGCTGTGAATTTGAACGAGGAGGGTCCACCGGCGCCAACATCGATATAGCGCGAGCCGTATGGGACGTAAGAATCGAGGGTGATGGTCGGCGGAGGACAACTGTATTGCTGGGCGCACTGGTTCGGGTTATCGCCCGGCCTGACGGACAGTCATTTTTACTTCGCTCCACACTTTAGTAATGTGCGCACCATGTTCCTAGCGACCCCTCCGGAGAAATCCGCATCGCACCTGGCAAAGCTTGCTTCTTGCTCTGCACACGAGAAATAGGCGGCATCCTGCGACAAAATGAGATGATGTTCTCACTCAAGAATGTTAGTGTACGAAACATACGTGTTGGTCATTGGTTGTTGCCAATAGTAGTACTGAACGTGCGTCTGATCCATCATACTGCAAATATAAATTACTGTGGGGAACATAGGGATCGTGTGGTACATACTGATCCCATTTCCCATCTAATAGCTGGTGATATTCCGTCTCAAGTGAGTAATCGTCTTCGAACAATTGTTCAACCTGGTCTGCGTAGTCATTGGCACTTAGACGCGCTTGTGATGCTCGGAGGTTGTTTATTCCCTGCGCGATCCACATGTTTGAGAGCGTCGAGCTTGCCAGAACAGGGTGTTGAACGGTCTCGAAGAAGGCAGCTTTATAGTCGGAGGAAAGGCTGTTGTATATTTTCGTTGAAGCATCGACCAAAGCGTTCCAGGCATTGCCGACATTTTCCGCTCTAAAGAATCCCGCAGATCAGTTCTGAGCTCCAACATATATTATAACAATTCCCAACGCACTCTCTGTAGTCGGGCAAGCTGAAGGTTGTGCCGTTCAGCAGCTCAGGCTTCCGTCGGTTGTTCCACCGCGTGAGGTTCGTTATTATTGTCGAAACCTCGTTCGCCGTGTTTACCGGCAAATCGAATTCACGTTGTGCCCATGCAGAAACGAACGTATCAAGGTTGTCGTACGACCACAGCGAGGAGTCCCAGCCGTAAGACAGGAAGAACTCCGTGTTCAATTCGTACGGTTTCAGATCGCCAACATTCAATATCCAAATTCGGTCAGCTTGACGATCCAGAGCTAGGGAAAGTTGCTCGAAGGTCTGGTTGAACACGGAAATAAATCTCCGTACATGTATACTTGTATCGCGGGCAGACCTGAGACTGACCTTTGCCATTTGTGAACTCTGTGTAACTCCTCCGTTAGTTTCCAGTAGGTCGAGAAAACACCTGAGCAATTAACGCACTGTGATCCACTTATAATCTCTCGGATTTCCAACCTACAAAGTTCCGGAAGGCGAACAAAACTGAAATTAACGAACTATCACTCACTAGGTCATACTAGGGTAAAGAATGAGAATGGCTTATGGTGAGGAAGATGAAATCAACCCACGTGATAATAAACACCAGATCCTCCGGTTCTGTTGAACTCACTCGGCATGGGCAATTGCACCATATTTCCCCATCTACAGAATGGAAGTGGGCATCATTCAATAAGAAAGACAAAACGATAAAACGGCCAGCTTACAGATCATCGCTCCAGAGTAATGTCACATCGTCCGGAACCTGCAAGCCATCTTCATAATAACCAAGTACCTCCTGATCTAGAACGTGTCGTTAGATTCTTCAGTACGCATCCCTAACTTTAGCATCCGCATACATAGAGTCCAGACTTGTGGAATATCTGCGACAGCTGTCCCATTGTAGACGTCCGTTAAGATCTGACGCTGGTCTGAAATTACTTTCTCCAGTACACTAATACCCGGGGCCTCGGATGGGACTAGATATAAATGCATTACTAATAACGGTCCCAACGTCAAAGTTACACCAACTTACGGTCTCCGTCTCCGCGCATGCCCACCGTGAAGATATTTTCGTATGGTCTAGCGCGTATGGTTCCGTTGACCCAGAAGTTGTAGATAAATTGAGAGTTCGTCTCATAGTTCCAGTCTCCTTGTCCAAACAATGTCCACTCGACTGGTATAGAACGCATCATGGGCTCCTCGTGGCTTGTAAAGCAACGTCAAGTAAATGAGACAATGGGCGTTGAACCGCTTACCTAGTACCCATCACAATCCCGTACCAGTCAGCTAAAGGCTGATTTTGAGTATCATCGACACCGAAAGCGCTAATAAAATAAAGAAAAATTAGGCAAACGGAGTATTACAGAACTAGAACTCCCAATAAATGCACCTGCTCCACTGAGCTGGAAACCAAGTATTAGTCCATTTAGTCTTTTTTTACTCAGAATGAATGAAGACGCCCACCCGGCCAGAGGTAATTCCCCTTCAGACGTAGGATAAGCTCAAACCTATATGATGTTTAAGCCAAAACTCATGCGGAAAGCTTTGGAGGCACGTACAATTTTGAGTAGAAAAAGTGATTGAACGGGGATCCAGTAAGCGCGGCTCCGGTTCCGTTAGTGAACTTTTCCATGGCCCAGTTTTGCAACGCAGGTTGCTCATCATTCAAGAATATGCCACGATATTTTACGGTGGGAGTGCCGTGCGAGCAGCCAGAAGACGAGACGAAAATGTCCGAGTTCCTAGTAGTAGGGACATCTGCCCACCTATTGGTTCCGGAAGCATTAGCGGGTCATTATGCGTACTCCGGGGAAGTACCAATTCACCAATACCAGGGCGAAACACCAAATTGTTCTGAAAGATCGTAGAGCGCGTATATAGATCCACGTTTGTCCGCGCCAATGATGATCAAGGCTCTAGCCACTCCTGGAAGCGGATTATTGACCTCTTTTACCATGAAGGCCTCCCATACACCCGAGACAGACGAGACATCGAGGTTAATATGCTTCACGATAGCGCTGATGAGTGATGATTGTCCTAGGGTGCCTATGATGATTGGAGGGGTGGAAGACTTGACCGTAGAGGTCGCGTTCGATATCGCCGAAGAAACTCCGGTGACCTGCTTTATATCGGAGACGAATTCCGAAGCCGCATACTGGACGCCAGGCCATTCATCTTTTGATATAAGGACTGGCGCCGCTTTTCCCTTGCTCACAACGGTGAACTGAGACGACGATGAAGACTTGAACGAGACGCAAGTCTTCTGTCCGATGGCGTGAGCATAGCTAAGAGCAGACAGAATTCCAAGAAAGACAGCAAAGGGAAGCCGCTTGACCAAGCGCATAGCGAGTTCAGTTAAGTTGGCTCCAAGTCCCGGCATCCCTCGTCCCTCGGACTTTATCAGAGCTGTCTATGGTACCTGCGATTCTAATCATAGCACATTGAGTCAAAGAAGGCGAATCGAACAAGGGGGGAAAGGTTTCTGTGTGCACCCGTGACTTGATGGGGTTGACTGAAGGGCCGGGCGGGCCACTTAGCTAGAATATCCATTCATCGATCTTCCTTTTGGTCTTAATCAAAAGGAGGAGGGAAAGGATATTGAGGGTGGGTATTTAGAGGTCGGAGCAGAGTGGACAAGTTACAGTACTGGAAGCGCCAAATGTGCGGCGTAATTTGTAATCAGGAAAAAAAGGATCGACACGACCCCATGCGGCAAATTCGTTGGCATACAGCCTCAACGAGATTTCTCACACACTGAGCCACACAGTTTTTTCATACGCGCGCCACTGCAGTGGCCAGCTTTATCTGCTACTACACCTCCATGACGAGTCGCTGAGACCGTAGTGCCCATCCTCATATGCAAACGGACAGTGACTGATTTCGACGGAGGCTTACTCTCGGCCTAAGATGCCCGAATGAAGTAATCAGAGCCAAATACACGGGGGGGGACGGTCTCGCATTCACGGAACGTGTTGAGGCTCCAGGTTGTCTTCGTTTGTATTTTGTCTAGTGAAACCATCGGCGTAATTGTCGACAAGAATTTGGCCAATGACGCCGTCGCAACCCTACACCCTCAGGTAACGGTATTTTGCATGCGTCGAAATCGTCTAGCGATATCCGACAATATCCAACAGAAGCATGTGCCTCGGTCCAGATAACAATGTTTCTTTTCATCACAGAAGGCTCAATCTGTATACAGGATGGTTCTGTGAGTGACACGAATGTTCTCAAGCTCAATATCAAATCCTCCGTTGGTCAACTTCAAATTTGGTGAACCCCTTGACCCGGATGTCGAGAGTTCACCTAATGCGAGGATGGAGAGGCTTAGGGCTAATTTCAGTTATCCAAGGTGGTTCTGACCTTGCTACTTGTGTGCAGATCGGTATGAAATTTCGTAAATCTCAGAAACGTAATAAATCACGACAAGGGAAGCGTGTCAAATGCGTCTACTAATCTAATGCCACTATTAATACATTACATATAATACTGGCACACTTGCGGCAGGCGTTACCCCAAAGGAACGGATCAAGCATTGAAACTTCAAGAAGTCCAGCATTGCGCCAAGGGGCTGGTTGCTTATCTCAATTGGCGTTTCCCTCTTGTGGCTTGTTGCACCCGTTTTTGCGGCGAAGGTCTGGGCATATGTACGTGAAAAGTACTTAAATTTACCTTCATCCCATCCTGGCAGGTGGAATCTCCACCCTATTGCATCTTTGCGTAAGCACGAGTGGTAAAATCTCGGAGGATGAGCATGGATGGGCTCGGCCTGAGCCGGGCGCGATTCTGAACTTATCACGATCAATGTCTAAAGGATGCCGCCGATTCCCAGACATTCTGTACTTCAAGCCCGACGCGCCTAGATATCTTTTCTCCAAATGAACGAATGGAAAACCTTGTCACCTTTAATCCAAGCTACTCGTGACTATGCCTGAGATTAGGGCACCATCAAGCGCGCATTTAATTGACTGCACCCTGGTCAATAGCCTGCTCTGCCCCCCTTACGATAATCCCGTTCATCTCCCTTCGACGATCGACTTCGGCGTATGACTCCCTATCCGTGTTAGGACCCACCCACTTCCATGCGTTGTCTCTAATAAAGACCTCGTACGACCACAGTTCTGGTACCAAGTATCTCGAAGGACCGACCCAGATGTATACCTCTGTCTCGATCGGCTCGCCAAGATCAGTGGCGATAGGAGTTGACGTAGTGGACACGACGGCGTCTGACGGGTTGTTGAGAGGTTCCAAGGAGCCCAGAGGGTAGACCTGTACTTTTTCCCGGGAGTATTCCTGGAAAAGACGAAATGGATTGCGATTCAGAGTTCTTGGTAAATTATTCTTCATTAGGAATAGTTCGGTCAACATACATCGCCTTCAAAGAAATCTAGGAGAAGCATGTCCTCCTTGCTAAGACCTGTGACAAGGTTCCCCCGCACTGAGCGCTCTTCACGAGTTAGGTCGTGGTTGAAGAGCTCTCGAGATACTTCATAGGGCACGATGCCGGGGTAATCGCAGTTCTACGAAAGCAGAGTATACCAGTATTTCGGATGTGTGCGTAATAAAGTTGGACTACCGACCTGTACATGATGACGAGTGTGCTCCTGGGGACGCAATACGTTTTCATATAAGTGGGCTTACGCGGGTGTCGCCAGACTGTAGACATTGACACGTACAAGAAGAACGGCAGGGCATATGCGCAAGTGCGTGCCGTCATTTCCGATAACCCGCTTAAGCACTTTCGGGTGTAGTAAGGTGCCGTAGAAAAATGCACTGTTAGACTCTGACATAGCTCTAGCGGTAAGCTATACAGGACTGGGAGAGGGGTCGCGGCTCCAGAACACAGGAGAAGACAGATCTAGAGAAGCATCAGGTTGAAAGTGGTTATAGATGCCATCTGTATAGATAAGCATTCTGAGAAAATCGATTAATGGACCAAACACCGCACATCCATATTAATATTAGAGCAGACGTCCACTGCACACCTTTTTAACTTTTTACCGAATTTGCGCATTAGATGTAAAAAGATGAAGTCCGAGTGGAAAAGGCCCGCAATTGGCTTGTTCCTGTAACTTTTATGGTGAATTACATGAGTAACCAAACAATCACATGTCAGTAAATGTTCTACTTACGCGACGCGTCTCGGGTCGGACTGACCACGGTCGCCGACCCCAACATAACTGCAAACTTGCACAATGTCGAGCTCCCAATTTCCTACGGAAAGTCCACTTTTGACGCTGACGAGAGAACGTGAGTCTATTTACGCTAAGTATCGGTCCTGGTGTAGTCATATTGACAATCGTCGTTGTTAGCTCAGTCATGTCTCTGGATTATCGAACTGCACAATGGTGAGGACAGCCGGCTCACTCACGACCTCGTCAATCATGCTTTGAAGCCGGCACTGGACACTGTCGAGCGTGAGTGGAGAGCAACATGGCGGACCTTTCAAGCAGCTGCTAAGTCCAAGGCTCCGGAATCCGCCGGCACGAACACGGCTGGCAATGGTGCACTGATCATTATTGGGAACAGAGGCCAAAACAAATATTTCAGTAATGGTGAGTTCTTGCCTTTCTCGAAAACTTGATTCATTAGTCGTTGTATGAAACTGCACCTACAGGCCTCGATTATGTCAATGCTATCAAGGATCCTGCTTTCTTCCCTGGTGAGCATGCTTCGCGCCTTACTATTCACCGCCTTTGTCCACCCCAATACGCTCATAGGAACATACAATCCCTTAATATCCCGCATCCTCACTTTTCCGAGTGAGTAAAATAGCTCAAAACACTGCAACATCCGCAAAAGTGAACATATCCGTATCTAGTCCCTGTCATAGCCGCTATCAATGGACATTGCTTCGCCGGAGGACTCATATTGGCTCTTGCCTGCGACTACCGAGTCATGACAGATGGAAAGGCACGACGAGCGTGGTGCTGTATGAATGAGGTTTGCCTTGACGCACTCGTCCTTCTTCAGCTTCAGTACTAATTTTCCGTCTATTTGCGTAGATACATTTTGGTGCACCATGGCCTTTATCATTGGCTGCCGTCGCACGTGCCAAAGTCTCCGATGCACGCACTCTGCGTCTGCTCGCGCTCGAGGGGCACCGTTTTACACCACAAGAAGCTCTAGCTGGTGGGCTTGTCGACGTCTTAGCAGACGGCGGCTCGTCCGACGCCGTTCTCGCTGCTGCGCGTGCTCTCGCCACCGAAAAGGCACAGAACGCAAAGACGGGGGTATTTGGACTGATCAAGGTTCGCTCGTCTGATATTACTACTGCGTCTTTGTTAACATGAAGTGGTTCCACACCCACAGAGGGATATCTACCGGCAAACGCTCAAAGATGTTGCGAAAGATTACAGACAGGTTGCAGCTACCCACGAGGACCTCGCCGCTCGAGCTCGTCTGTGAGATGGTATACCTGATCCTCTTGGCTAACAAGTTGGCTCCTTGACAATTATGTGTTTGTGTTTACGTGTGCGGGCTCCGTATAGTATTCCGACGTCCTGTTTGATTGAACACACAGGACGCAGCGACGGGGGAAATCCTGCTATTATTCAGTTTCGGATTTCCTGGATCGCGCAGCATTAAGCCCTTTATCAAACATGCACGACAGTCTGAGCTTATAATCTTGTCAATGCGGTGTATAGGAATTGATTTTTTATCTAAGCTTCAAGCAAGACTGACACTGCGGCGCTCCAATCTCCACGCTGCCTCGGAATCGGAATTTGCTCACGCCAGACTTCCTTGTCGCCGCCGTTTCGGGTCAGGGAAAAAGGGTGTATTTAAGCGAACTATGGGTCACTGTGTATGTAGCGCTATACGGTGCCACATAATGACCCATAGTTCGCTTAGTACTAGATACCCCTTTTTTTCTCCCGATAAGGCTGGTTGATCACCAGCTATTCCGATATGACGTTTGCAGCAACGTGCATAAGTACCGTACTATCGAGTTCTTCGTCCTCACCGGTCTATGCTATTTTTAATGGATTAAATGTGCGATTAAGAGAATATTGTCGATGATCAATTTTGAAGGGCGACAAGAGGTTTACGCCCTGCCGTTTTTAGGTGGCGATCCGACCGTCAGACCTCACCACATATTTAGGGTAGTTCGGGTTGCAACACAATGAATCTCTTCAATTAAATGATCCAAGGCCATTTAGGTAGGGCAACTTACTCAAGGATGTTTAGCAGCTAGCGCAAATCAATATGGAGTCTATCACTTTCCGGTTTTGACTTGCCCATATATATATATTTATCGGAGCTAACTCGCCTGCATCTGGAGTTCCGATGAGGCTTCTTCCAATACGGCACCGGCTACCTTCAACCACACAAAGAATTACCGTATTAATTAGTCTTCGCCCATTCTTTGCCCTACAGGGACCACGCTGGCACGAAGATACTGACGTCCCTTAGATTTGGCCCGACCTAGGAACAGGAACAGGAACGACGATGGGCATGATAACACGAACCTGTTTTGCGCCTCCGGAGTCCGTACACGTTTGGGGGGGCTGGGAAACAGGCGCATAAGATAAATATACTTGAGCCTGCATTAAGCGTCCGAAAAAGGTAGGCAACCTACATTACCTTCCTATTTTGGGTTGTTAGGCACCATCAGTGTTATGTTAAGAGGAGTTTTGCGGCAGGACCTCCCACGACGACGTCGGACGGCTGCGAGCAGCCTCCGATGCCCGCCTCTCTGCTTGATCCCATTAGTCCGTTTCTGTCGCCGTTCTCGCGCTCTCGTTCAACCACGTCAGTCCAGGTGTCTATAGTCTACGTCAGGTCTTCTGAATTCACCCGCGACGGCCCGGACGAAGCACGCAATTAGCGTCTGTACAGCTGATAGTCGTTTCTAAACCATCTCATTCAATCCTGCGGGCTAAATTTGGGCCCTCTATACACCTCGGTAGCACGGCGGAGACTCACATCTACTACGCACGGACTACGACCTGGGAATCGCGTACTTGATCTGCAATCTTAAGAATAGAGACCTGGGAAGCGGGCGCTGTAGCACCGCCCTGAGACTTGCTAAACTGCGGCTGCCGTCGACCGATCTTCGCGTCAATTTGGACTCGGACAGCTTCTGTACACACCGCAGCGGCCGCGCGCAGCGCCCGAATGTTCAAGTTTAGGGGGAGAAAGGGGCTATATCAGAGTGGCTTCAATCTAACTCTGGCGCACGCCATCAACATTTCTGCTGTGACCGTTTAGCCTCGTTCGCACGCTCGGCATTCTGGGTTCCCGCGACAATCGCCGTAAACGCTGAGGCACTGAAACGATTAGAGGCTTTAAGTATGAAAGGGCAGGCAAGACCGCACGGCGAGTCTCACGCTGCGTACACCCCCCTTCCGAGCGAGCCCCCTACACAGGTGCAAACGCAGACACAGCAAGAACGCGACCAATTCGATACACAAAGTGCCGACGTCGACCCGGACGACCTCGTTGCTGCATACTTACACAATCTGGATCTGCAGAACCGGCATCGTCAATCGTCTCCTCGTGTCCAATCCCAATTTCCTCGTCAATTTCCTTATCAAGGCTACTCGCCGCGCCAAGAAGGGAATTCTACCGATATCCATACATACCAGGACGAAACTAAGCGACGCAATAGCGACGGTGACCAAGACAATACCTCGCTCGAAATGGCTGCATATGGACCTGAATCAGATTTCGTCACGGGCATTGGCATGCGCAGCGACTCGGAACTTATGGTCGGCATGAATGCCCCTGCGAAAGAGGAAAGGAAGGGCGACAAGGCGGCTTTGCTGGCCGCATTGGTAAGTGCGCCTTCTTCTTGCCGGCTGAGCTCCCTCGTGTTTGTATCCACTCCGTCCCTCTTCGATTTTCCATCACTTTCTTCGGTCAAAATAGCTACCGCATGTGATCTAGACCACAACGCTTCTCAGAGAAGGAAATCATGATCAGAAAGAACTTTCTTTTCCTTCGCCTGAATACAACACTGACGAAACTGAAACATGTTTTTATTCGCACTCCACCTCGTTTACCCAAATTGCGCTGCATTGAATATGCTTCCTTGTCCGTAGATTGGGCTTGCGGTGAGTGGATCCATCGCATATTCCGAGGGCGACGGAGATGGGGACTGACTAAAGTGCCAATGCGAACGTTTCATGTGATAGACGCTGTTGATTGGGACGTGGCTCATCGTGCTGCTCAATCATCCGGATGAACTTGGTTTATTCGCGGCACATCCGCCGCTTCAGTCACTGGCCATAGTTTGTTTCGGACTCGGTAAGTCCGTCGCTTCTGTTTGGCACTACGTTATTGCGAAAAAAAAGGCTTCCATATTTTTCCTTGCCTTATCTGTCACGATTTTTATTTTTAAATTATACGACTAGGGATATTATTGCTTCAGCCGACGTCGCAGCCGAAGACGAAAGCGCGGGGACTGACGCGGCACCAGGTTGTCATACTGGGCGTGGGGCTTCCCTCGATTGTCATTGGGACGGTGCTAGTCTTTGCGAATAAGATCGTTCACCAAGCGAAGCACTTCACGACCTGGCATGCGGTGATTAAAAGATCCATTTGAATTGCGCAGTGACGCTTGTGGTTGATGGTGATTTTGTTGTTGTTCCAGACGTTTGGACTGATGGCTGTGGTGTGGATGATCTGCCAGATGCTTCTCGGGGGGCTGAGCGTGTGGTCCGGGGGACGTGCGTTCGGCGGGGGGATGAAGGCGAAGAGCGTTTGGAAATATCACCGGTGCGTCTGCTGCCTGCCGTGTCAGGGTAGAATGCTTACACGATACAGGGTATCGGGATACCTCCTGTTCCCGCTGTTTTTGATGACGGCGGCGCTGGGGGGGAACTACTCGTCGTGGACGGCGAGCGTGGCGAGCGTCGGCACACGTGTAGTGGTGTACACGCTCGCGCCTATTGTGGCGCTCGTGGGAATCCTGTTCCGGATAAGGGTGTCGAAGATGAATTTCCGGCCGTAGCGGTGCTGTAGCGCTCTAGTGTGTTTTAGTTATTAAAGGAACTGCGTGTGACATCACGGTTAATAACGGGCAGGATTGGCCAGGCACAGTCGACGTCAGAGGCAAGCGCACGTGAGCGCCAAGGCGGGCAGACCGATCGGGGACAGCCCCGGGCGCCTGTCCGGAAGTGGCAAGTCGCTTGTGGCTGGGCAGTGGAGAGGGTTTGCAGTAGCGCATGGCGGAAAAGGAAGGACAGCGAAAAGGTTTTAAAGAAAAGCAAATGTCGAGGTGACGTCACCCGATCACGTGCCTGCGAAATGCCGAGAGACTCCACTGGCCGACTGGTCGCCGACTCGCCGACCCGCTGGCTCGCTGTTCTTGCTCAGGCTGGACCCCCGCTGGGACGCTGCTCTCGTCCCGCCCGTATGTCCCCGCCCCCCGTCCCCGTCTGATCCATGCACGGCGACAACATCGCCCCCGACATGCGCACGGCGTCCCCCCCTCCCCCAAGCCCCGTCTCCGTCGCTGTCGTCGCGGCCGCTGCCGCTGCTGCCGTCCTACAGCCTGGCCTCTCGGACAACATCCACGTGCATCCCCTTCCCAGCCTCGGCACAAACACGCTCATCCCAGCACCTGCATCCACCGCGGTTGCAATGCGTTCACTCTCCGAGAAGCGTTCCCCCCGTCCCGCTACCGCCACCTTCGCGGACGACACGCTCCTCGAGATCCCCCCGGCAGACGACGCGCAGCTCGCTGTGCTCCACTCTGCTCATACCTCCCTGGGTGGTCAACCAGGCCCAATTTCGCCGCCCGAAATGGCCGGCGAAATACAGACGTCTTCTTCGACGTTCTCATACGGTTTGCCCGCTCCCTGATTTCTGCGATGATCTCCTACTTACGCTTGTTATGCATGATCTTCCAGCATCTTCCCCCGCGCTTGACGCCGCGTCTATGCTTTCCAAGTCCCCCGCGTCGACACTACAGGGCTTGCCCGACCCCCAGGGCCTGCCGCCACAGTCCCAGTCCCAGCCCCAGCCCCAGCCCCAGCCCCAGCAGGTCCCCAGCTATTCAACTTACGATTGGAATGCATTTATTACCGCGTACGCTGCTGGTCGTTGGAACCCACACCGGATTCCCTCTGCCCCGAGGCCTTCAGCTGCATCGACGCCGCCAACTCCCAGTCTTATGTCGCTTGGCGCGAGTTACGCGGGGAAAAAATCTGCGAGCTCGAGCAGCACTCCCGTCCCTCTCCCTCCTTCGCGGCCCTCGCAGCCACGGGGGCCCAGTACGGAGACGGAGAGCAGCACGCCCACGAGCGATCTCTCTAGCTGGTCTCGCGGCAGCTCAAGCTCAGCCTCGTCTTCGGCCTACTCAGCCCTTGCGCCTCAACCTGTGGCGCCTGCCACTACCATCCTTCCCCCCGCCCCCGGAATTGCACATCCCCCACCTCAACTATCGGCCTCTGTTCCCACAGAAATATCCCCATTCTCGGGCCTCAGCCAGCGTCGTGCAAGCGTCGGTTCCGCCTCCCCGAACAACAACATAATGAGGATCCCCCTTCCGCCACCACCGGTCTCCCACCCTCTTCCGCTCCACCGCGGTGCACTCTTCTCCCCCTCCCCACACCAAGTCGGTCCGTTTCTCCCCCCGCTGCTCCCCGCCCTTGCTTCGCCGGCAATATCGGAAGGTCAGTCTGTTTATCATTCGGCGCTGTCCTCTGGCGCAACGACTCCAGACCTGGCGACAGCTGCAGCCACGATGCGATGGGCCGCGTCATCGCATGCCTCCCTTTCTCCGCTCGCCCTTCCTAGCCCTGAACACGAGCTGACGGACCCAATGCGTGGTGTGACCGTTGCGCTGCCCGTTGATGACGTCGAAGGTCCCGAGGAGGAAACCAATCCGGATAACGGGAACGAGGCCAGACAGCGGGCCGGATATAGCCTCAGGAAGGGAAGTATGGGTGGGCGTAGGGGACGGTATGTTATCAAGAACCGCTCAGGTGGGGGCGCAACGAGCGCCTCGAGGCGAATTTGGGAACGGTTTACGAGTGGGGACAGACATCATTCTTTTACGGAAGAAACGGACGTGCCCAGGAGCGACGACGATCCGACACTACATCTACCCTTAGAATCGCAGCAAATGTATCGGCTCGGCACACGAGGCTCGGAAATGGGCTCGTTTCTCTCCACTATCGAAGCGAGTCCGCTGAATAGTCCATCGATTGAACAACCATCACCACGCCAAGGAAGTAACGGGAGTGGGAGCGGGAGTGGGAGTGCATCGCGCTCGGGCGAGGAACATCGTGTAGGCTTAGGCCTGCGCAGCTCGTCCATGCCCGCTCCCACGTCCGCACCCATTCTCCGTACATCATCGGATGACGCGTCGAAGCCCACCGGAGAGCCTAAGTCTCCGGTGGACTACTTTGGGCTCGTGGTACGACATAGAGATACGCCTTTAATGGCGTCGCTTCATGAACAAGACGACACACGAAGTGGGAGCGCCGGCCTAGTTGCTAGTGAGGACGTCCCACCCACGCCCTTTGAGATTGTTTCCGAAGTCGGTGAGACCGGTGTGTCTTCGCAGAACATCAAATTTGTCCACCCCAACGGAGCCTTAGCTTCGAGCCAGGAGGGCCACATGCCTGCGTCCCTATATACGTCGCTTGCAGTGCCTCTTGTGTCCTCCTCTGGGTCTGTGCATGCGCAGTCGCTCCCGAACACACCAATGCACCGTAGTGTTTTGAGTCGCCAGTCGTCATCGCCACTGCCCGCACGTACAGACCCAATTGAGGATGAGAGTGGCGACGACGATAGTTGTGCAGCACCAGAGTCCCCGGCGGCAACTCCGGACCGGCGGACCTCGGGGCAGCTCCCTAACTTACGCGTCGGGGTGTCGGTGTCCACGGGCGGGAAGAGTTCAGGTGCTTCGCGCCCGGGGCTCTTGCGTGCGCAGTCAATGAAAACGATCAGCTCTGGGCATGGACCACAGCGGGTATCGAAAGAAGAGGAAGAGTATATCGCGAGGGGGTATCTTGTTCCGCCTCATCCGCGCGACGAAGGCGAGCGGAGGCGGGCACTATGCAAGTGCGTATATGCGCCTTTTTTAAACTATATTTTCGCCCTAACATTTCTTAACAAATTTGCTGACTACTGATTTATCCCAATATCCTACTATCGCTTCCACGCAAGGTTTAATATTGTACATACGATGCCGGACGTGAACTTCGACCGGATAGCATACCTTACGAAGCTGGTTTTCAGCACAAAAATCGTTGTGGTATCGCTCGTTGACGAAGACGAAGAGTGAGTTGGTGCTAATCCCTTTGTATACATTATGCTCACATTCCAATTCACCCAACTGTCAGATGGTTCAAAATGGAATGTGAGCTCTTTGTGCATTATTTACCGGAGACGTCTGTTTAACCTGCGTCCCCTTAGCGGGTATGGGTATTCACTCGCTTCCTCGAGACGAATCGTTTTGTGGACATGCCGTGTTGCAAAGGTCCGTATATGTTCAGTAATTCCGGCGCCATGACTTAAAGAGTTTCCGCGCTCTGTAAGGGGGGACGAGCCTACTGTCGTACTTGACGCAACGCGTGACTGGAGGTTCAGGAATAACGTAAGCGTTCGCGCCATTACTACCTGTATCGAGGGAAACATAATTATTTGTTGTGGTCTAGCCTCTGGTTACCGGAAGTTTTGGTGTCCGCTTTTTTGCTGCCGCACCTCTACGGACCTCTGATGGTTTTAATGTCGGAGCGTAAGTGTAAACCTTTGTGAAGCAAAAACATCGGATTGATCTTCGCGTTACAGATTATGCATCATGGATGATCACCCGCACTCGGAGTTCACGCCTCGGCAAAGACACACGCTAAAAGAATTTGCTGTATGTTCTTCTCCATATGCTTTATTTTACCGTTATTCAATTCGCCCATCTATGTAGGCCATCGTAATGAGAGAAATGGAGCTCTGGAGGGATAAAATTCAATTGCGCATCCGCGACCGAATTCAGACGTCCATGGAGCAGTTCACGCGCGAATGCTTAGAAATCGACAATGAAGCAGAGGCTGTGGGCGCTGGGGCCCACGCGCAATCGCTACTGAAGACAAGCTCGATGGACCGAGTTTATGAGCGCGCGGCACGGCTGGTTAAACGCACGCTCGATGTTGAGGGTGCGGTCGTGATGGATGTCTCTCACTTTGATGTGCTAGAAACGACGAAGGCAGAGGGTGCGCTCTCGATCGTGTGTCATCACTCGGAATGCGCACCTATTAGCGGCGACAATGGCACAAGCGAACCCCATGGTACTTCAACGCCGACGCCGACGACACACTCGGTGCCGCCAGACGAGTACCCACTACTCATGGAATTCTTCTTGAAGTACCCCGAGGGCAGGGTTGCGGAGGGCATAGTACCACGGTGCTTCCGTGCAATCCTCCCAACTCGCATACAACACGCATTAAGTTAGTCATGGTCACGTTCACCCTTCTGGCTTGAAGGGGTCGCCTAATGATTTTCTATATTTAAGTCGTTCCCATTTTCAACATCGATAAACGGCCTTTCGCATTGCTGTGCGCTTACAATACAGCCGACCATGTCAAGCCTTTCGTGAGTATAGCGTCATCACCTGTACCCCGTCCCCACTAAGCGCCTCGTTCTGGTGTTTTAGCTGGAAGGACATGAGTTGTCGTATTTGAGGGCAATCGGTAAGACAAGCAAACATACCTTGAGATTGCAGATGCTCAGCTTATAGTGCTCTATAGGCGTTATTATTCTGAGCGCGGTTTTAAAGAGACGCATGATTCTTGCAGACAAGTCCAAGAGTCTTTTTATCTCAAAGTAAGTAAGGCGCATATAGTCTGTAGCTAGGTTCTAACATTGGGTCATTATAGCATATCACACGAATTACGGTAGGTCTTGCGCATCCTTTATTTAAACTTCGTCTAAACCATCTCTCCCCTCCCTTAGAACACCCCTTCATGGCGTACGTCCCTCCACATTTATGTGTCGCCGAGCGAGAGATATTGAATAGAGGTGGTTTACAGATTTTGGCTGCCGCCGAGCTGCTCGCAGATTCAGAACTTGATGATAATCAGGCATCTTTCTTGAGGACTGTGCAAGCTTGCGGGACGTCACTTGTAGAGACTGTAAATCACGTTTTGGACTTTACGAAACTGAGTGGAAACTCCAAGAGCGGGGGCGTGGAGAACGTCATCCATCCGAGCAAGTACGTGGCATTTTTGCTTCTCGGAAAATTTAAATTCAAGGACGAAATCAGGATTGACTTGATGCAGCTCGTGGAAGAGGCTGTCGAGGGTTGCTGGATCGGACACCGCGCACGCCTCCCGGCAAGCTCGGAGATCGGAAGCGTGTATGCGCCACCGGTGCAGGTATCAGCGACGCTGGGATTCGCGCGAGCGACAGTCGAAACCGTCATTGATGTTGGCTTGAGGAATAGTGGCTGGCAACTAATCTGCGAGAAAGGCGGTATCCGACGCGTACTGATGAATATTATTGGAAACAGCCTGAAATTCACCACTGTAGGTCCATCGAGAAACCTGTTTTCTCTCCGCCTATATTTAACGTACAATGCAGAGTGGGTATGTACATATCGTACTGAAAGAGTTGCACGCTGGGGCCGATACACCTCCCGGAAACGTGAAGGTGGAACTGACAGTTCTCGATACGGGGAAGGTATGTTAACTTCGTCATTTTTGTTAGTTCTTTTACCTATGACGTGCATTCATAAAGGGGATCAGCAAGGAGTTCTTGAAGGTTTGTGAAAATTTTCTAAAGTGTTTTTTATATCTAACCCATGGGTATAGAACCAGCTATTCCACCCCTTCTCGCAAGAGAATCCCTTGCAGTCCGGGACCGGCCTTGGGTTGGCCATCGTCAATAGCATTATCCATTCGGATTCTGTCAACGGTCAAGTAGAGGTTTCAAGCACGGAGGGTGTGGGAACAGAAATCCGGATAACCTTCAACGCTGCTGTTCCTGAAGACGATCAACTTTCGGAAATTGAGAAACTTGAGCTTCCAGGAAAGCAGCCAACTGTCTCCATGATAGGCTTTGACGAGAAATCCAAAGGCACGACACTCTTGCGCGAAGTCATAGAGCGCTATTTGACGGCCTGGTGGAGCTTTGACATAGTGCCTGTCGTTGATGGTGCTCCCGGGGATATTCTGGTTTTGAATGAAGATGGAAGTCTCATCTCGCAAGCTATAGAAGAGAAAGACTTTTCGCGCCCTTTTGTGCTGCTGACGTCCTCGCGAGCCGACGCTGAGACAATGGCTATCGTGTATGAATACGATCGGCTGGGTGGATTCTGTCGAGTGGTGTCCAAGCCCGTCGGCCCGTCTCGTTTACGACAAGTCCTCAAGGCTTGTGTACACATGATTTATTTCCGTGATAACCCACAGCACTCGCCACCGGAGACAACGTCTCCGGGGGCTTCGCGCTCCAACACATTGCCTTCTGTGTCCTTTCAGTCAGACTCTGCAGCAGGCCAAAGCTCGACAGCTACAGTTCTTCCTAGGCGTTTATCACAAGAGGGGTCCACGCAAATGTTAAGCTCGGCGAGGCCGCGCCTTTTACCGAGGGCCAACACTTACTCGACTATGCCTCCACGCACTGGCAACTCTCCACTTTCATCTCCACCTCAGGAATACCCAAGTAGCCCTGGAGAGACAACTATCACGATAGGTGCCGGAGGAACGCTACTCAAGTCATCGATTGGTACTTGCGACCGCAGGGGACGTGCTCGGGTTTTGGTCGTGGAGGACAACCAGATTCTCCGTGATCTCCTGTGAGTTAACTGAGTTGATTGGTTTTTTCTTTGCTCTGACCTGCTCCTTTCTCGCACGGTGCTAGTCTACGTTGGCTGGGAAACAAAGTATACACTAGCACACATTATAATCGTGAATTCGTGCTGACAAACATCTATAGGGCTATGACTTCTTAGATGCCATAGACGGGCGGGAGGGCGTGACTGCCTTTGAGAAGGCAGATCGTATTGAGTAAGGATTTCAACACAGATACACCCCTGGCATTAATGACTTTTCCTGCTAGCGTAATTCTTGTGGACCTGTCAATGCCTGTCCTGGACGGCATAGCAGCGACTGGCGAAATTCGTGAAATTGAGGCGAAGAGAGTGAAAACGTATGAGCAATCGCCTACGGGTTCTCAGCCTCCAAGACCAGCGAAAATCTTGGCGTTGACTGGCATGTCGTCCCTTGAGGACAAGCGGCGGGCCTTCGAGGCAGGCGTCGACGGCTAGTGCGTAATGTCACAAATATAATTGCTTTGTACGGAAGTTCTAATGTTTCGAGTTAACAGCCTAGTGAAGCCTGTAGCTTTCAAGACTCTGGACGCCATGTTTCAACAACTTGGCGTTTCATAATCCCCTGCTGAATTACGACGATTTCAACTTTCGTATCGGACGCTGTGGTTATTTCGAATTATCTCCCACAATCGTGTGGAACTTTATTTGTTCCGGACAGGCCTTTCTTTTAGCAAGTGCGCCATCGCTGTTCTTGCCCTCCATACGCCCGCTGCCTACGCGCCCTATTTATCCGAGGCCTGTCAACAAGCACTCTGTAACATCCCATTATCATCTGCACGACCTTCCACCTCATCCTATATATACTGACGGGCGATATTCTTCGCTGCCTGACCTTTCATGTCCTTCTTGTCATTTGTCAATTATAAGTTGCACTGATCCGCCTGCATCATACCACCCGTGACCCTGCATACCATCCTTAATGCCTTCCACATGCATTGTCTCCGGATTACCTCTCCTCATCCGCCTTTCTTTATCCCCGGGTTATCTCCTTCCCCGCCTGCAGTCTCTCTTAAAAATCCCACCTTCCCTCAATTTTGTCCTCAGTTTCTTTATAAAAACCTTCCTGACTTAACTTCATCCTTGGCCTCACCATCCCCTTTTAATTGTTTGTGTTCCACATATACGCATATACTCAATGTCCTTGACCGCGTCAAGTTTTTTCGAGACTTTTCACCTGTTTCTCATGTTCACGACCCTGTAGCAACTGTAGAACACGTTAGTCTGTCACTCGCACTTAGCATAATGTTATGATGAAGACGGCGCCCCTGGGGCGCCGGTAGACGCTTGTAAACAGACCTTCATAGAAAGAAGTGTGACAGTTCTGTAAGGGCTTGTACCAGTGCGCTTGCGGTAGAAGTTCTGCTATGTGAGTTCGGTAGAGGAAAAAATGGATTCGTCTAAATTATTCCTCAAGCAAGAATTCGTCAACAACGCTTTTCATTTCATCCTTTCCCATAATCCCGGCCTTCCGAACTTCTCCGGCTTCACGATCCCGCAAGAGGCGCTCAATTGTCCACATTGGTAGGCGTACGGACGAATTGGCTAGTGGAATGTTCGAGCGCGACGACTTGCTCGTCAATAGCGTGAGACATGCGTAACACAAGTGCGGGGAAAGCATTCTCGTATGCGTCTGGGGGCCGAGGGGTAGGGGCGGGGAGGTCGGCTCGGTTTGCTGACGGGGCGAGCCGTCTAGAGAACGTATTGATATGCGCGACTTCCAGTCTAAAACACCACTTGGAAATGGTCTGTGGTTTGTAGGGAGCGAAAGTTAGAAGCGAATCCAAGGAAAGGCGGACCAACTCGTACCGTTCACATAGAGCACATCGACCGCTGGGCTCATCCTTAGGAGCGAGCTTAGCGACGGTCCGTGCTATTGTCGAAACCGTCGATGGGTAGTCTCGTTCAAGGCCGATGATGAAACCTACATAGCAATACATTGTCGTAAGATTTCGGTGACTTTTTTGGGAAAGGGGAAAGATTCACTCTTTGTGAGCCCGCCTATTGTTTGCTTCACAGATAGTCCGGGTAACTTCCCGCGCCCGACGATAGGGACGCCCATCCACCACGCCCACGCCGCGCACTCTTTCATCCCGACGTCCCGCAAGGGTCGTACTATCCTTACATTCACCTTCCCCCGGTCAGGTCCTTCGTGGACCTCGGTGGACTCAGCGGTGGCGGGAGAACCCTCATCCCACTCTTCGAAGCTCTCTTCGGGTACACTGAAGCCGCCGCCCTGCGCGATGGAATTGATGAGCGAGATCGACAAAGATGTCAGCGATGTTCCGAGCGCGAGATGCGAACACTGCAGGCGCCGTGCGGTGTGTGTTAGCACGAGACGTGTGAGCGTGGAGATTGCGGACTGGACTGCGGTGGGTGTTGGAAGGGAGGAGAGATATATACGAAGCAGGGTCGTCGGGTTCCCTGCCTCGTGAGGAGACTGGCTGGGGAAGTCCTCAGGTAATAGTGGTAGATCTGGCGAGGTATAAACAAGAGTAGATTGGTTCAGTGCGCGGTAGGCTCACCTTCATTGGTAAAGTCGATGCCAAGGGCCTGCGAACTGCTTGACCCTCTCACTTTTGTCCACCACTGCGAGTCAAATGCATCGTCGAGCCTTGCCAGGACAAGTTCGAAATCGTCGCTCTTCCCAACGGCATCTCGAACGTCTGTACTCCTATCTTTCATCTGTCCCTAGACAAATTACAAAAAACCTATAAGCGTCCTTCTTGCAAAATCCGATATATAATTTGTTCACCTCGGGAAACGCGGCGCAGACCTCGACGTAGCATACATATGCCTTCGCCCACACACGCTTATTCCTTGGATGTGCCTTCCCGCCTTTACCCTCGGCGCCATTGGCGCCACTGTGTGCACCCGCCGGCGGGAAGTATGTGCGCGCAAGGACATCGAGGAGGACCGCCGAGCCGAGACCGCCAGAGTAACCGACAAGCAGATTCCCACTCGCCTTGAGCGCTGTGCGCCGTGGTGCGTCAGGAGCCGCGTTAATGTGCGGGTCCATACATCGGCGGAACCTGGTTGTTACGAGCGGGAAGAAGCATGCTCTGTGCGGTCAGACGAGTCATATCAGTCCTGTTGGACTCAGGGGAGGATTAGGAACAGGATATATGCACTTGCAGTAGACGGCGTGGCGGATAACAATGTTGCCCCGCTCCGTTTTGCATCTGATGCAGTTGGTCGATTTGTCATATTTTAGTCTCCCTGAATAATATTTGGGCATGGGGAAGGGTAAGCATATTTGCTTCAAAGTCCAGAAACGCAGAAGGATCGTAGTAGGTGGCACTCGCCTTGCATTAAGGCCTCCGAGCCTTCTGCTGCTGGATTCCCGCACGAAGACATAATAAACTACACAAGAGCAGCGAACAGTTAACTTTATAAGTTAGAACAAGTAAGTGTAAACCAAGATGAAAGAGATGCAGATGAATGTCTGTCGGGCCGCAGGCTAAGGTTGTCTGCCAATTCAAAGTTTGAAATCGAAGCTTCGTCCACCATGGACGAGTCGTCCGGTCACGTGGCGAGTCTCGCAAGAAAACATAATTCAAAATTTAGAGAATTTAGTAATAGTGTTGCACCAGTCGCCGTGTTGAGTACCGCTTGGGCATTAATAAATTAAGTCTGAAATGCAGACGTCTCGGGCTTTCTGTACACGCAATACACTTATTTACGACCGTTAATAAAGCTGTCGAGACGGTGGTGGAAGCTGATGCAAAATAAATAAAAAAAGTGCAAACGGCAAGAGCCAGAGGGATGAATCTCGAAGGTCAGCACAAAGGAGGTCCTTCCTCGCAGTAAGTAATTTACCAGTGAAGCCGAAAGTAAAGGAACGGGACACACGTATAGCATGAGCAATGAGATACACAACATGGGGAAAACACAGGGAAGGTGAATAAAAAAGCGAATATGTGAATTACATACCGGAAAGGTCGTGAACTTTCACTGCGTTGTAGACGAAACAAGTGGGTAGCAAATATAGACACCAAGAACGGGGGAGGGAGGGGTGCAGGTGCGGCCATGAGTCACAGGGCAGTATCAGCGAAAAGAAGGAAAGAAGAAAAGAAGGGAGGAAATCGAACAGCAGGCATTCGGAAAAGTCCTTTAGGCCTTCGGACCAGCATTCGCCCTGTCACGGTTGTAATAGACAGATCGGGAACCCTGCGTGTTTCCAGCAATGACCGGAGAAGGTGTATTTGCCGCTATGTGAGGCATTGGCCAGTGCATCAGATTGCCGCCACCAGGCGGTGCAGGCGGGGGCGGTGGTGCTTGTTGCTGTGCAGTAGCTGGGGACAAGGATGTAGATGTCGGCCTCTCAGAAGAGACGGAGGAAGAGCCTGAGGATGCGGCAGCAGCGGCGCCGACGGCGTTTAACACCGCCTGCGTAGTTGCGTTTGTATTCGGATTTGCATTTCCGTTAACGGCGGGGGCGTGACCCACTGAATTATTCGTCAAATCGTCTGTGGCACCTGGTCCTGGATCTGTCTCGCGGCGACGCTTCATACCGCGGGTCGAGCTCTCCTTGAGACCCATGTTCGTCGCCTTAATTAGAATCTGATGGCGAGTGCGTCCCGGGCCCCACGTACTACATACCCGATCCCAGTCAATCTCTCCGCCGTCAGTTCCTGTACCCGCGGTCTTGCTTTCCTCAGCAAGGCGCTTAAGCTTCTCTGTCTCTTCCTCGCTCCACGCACCCTGGTTGCCTGCCGCAGCAGGCGTGGAGAGATTCACAGGTTTCATCACCTGCTGTTGTGCCATGTAAGGGTGTGCACCAGGTTGATGGGGCTGAGTGGCATACGAATAGTAGGGTGTGGTGGGGTAGCGGTTCGGAGGTTGGAAACCGGTATATGAGCCTTGAGTCGGTGAGTTTGACAACGACATAACAAAAGAACCCGGGTTTGTGATGATCGGGGCAGCAGGAACAGCGGGAGGCGTGTTATCTTTGGCAGGGGACACGGGGGGAGGAAAAGGCGTTTGGGTAGGAGTGACCTTAAGGACGGCCTGGCTCGGGTTCGCCATCTGTTGAACATGAATACATGATCTGGTAAGGAGTGTAAACTAGCACGAACCAATTGATCGCAGGCCCTCCGTGCTTCATGAAGAATAGTTATGGGATCGACCTGATTGCCAGGCAGGCTGAAGCATTGATGTATTATATGCTGAGGCGCTCCCCGCTAATAAAACGCCGAGGATCAGCGGCTGACAGTTATAGAAAGACACTAACTTACTATTAACTCGTCCGCAGCGTTGTAAAACTCCGAGCAAAGAGTCAAGACCCGCCATTGAAAGTCATAAAACGCCTGATTGCTCGCATCGGGGGCGGGATATGGCACGGGCACAGGATGCGGCGGCGGATTGGGTTGCATCGGGACGGCACCTGGATGGGGTGCTGGCGCGTAGCCATAGAATGGCGCTGGGGTAAACTGTTGCTTGGGGGGAGAGCCTGAGAGGTCGTAGCGGGGCTTCTTGTTCTTCGAGCCTTTGGGCCGCCCGGGTCTGCGCCGAGCGGGTGCGGCGTTTGTGTGCCCGTGAGTTGCCGAGCTGCGGACGACGCGACGTAGGTCAGACTTGGAGGCCGTGGAATAAAGCAACGGTCAACGCTGCAAGTGCGTGTACGCACGTCTGCGCATCTGTGCTCGCTGATGCGGGGTGATCAACAGTGCCCTCGACCTCCTCCTCCTCCTCCTCTTCTTCCTCTTCGTGGCGGGCGCTGGTGTCCGCGCGGGCATCCTGCTCGCTGTCGTGGTCGTTGATGGGCTGCTGCTGTTGGTGCTGTTGTTGTTGTGCATGAGTATCCTGGGCGTACGTCGGGCGCGACGCCGAGGTAGGCGGCGGCTGGAGGGCATGTGATAAGGGTTGGTAGACGGAGTTGTCCATGGATTTTGATTTTGATTATATTCACGGAAAATGTCAAAATGGATAAAATATGGGGATAGCGGCGGGAAGGGGAGGTGGGCGAGTAGGTATAACAAATCGAAAACCAACAGTATACGCGATACCCCCTTATCGGGCGTGGGACCTAGCCCTGCCGACGCCCGCCGAGCCGCCCTCTACGATTCAACAACAGCGACCACCGTCGCTCGCCGCCATCTACGACGCCGGCGGACAGGCTGGAAAATACACAGCACTAGCAATAGGGCTGCTTTCAACTGCGGCAAGCAGAAAGGCCCAGAGGTGTTCGACCGTCGAGGGGATACTTGCACGTTTATCTAAGCAAGTTGAGCATTGTGACAGTCGTGACAGGGCAGCGTACGCGGCTCGCTTTATTCTGGCGGGATATTTGAATCATCATATTTGAATCATCCCCTCGGGACATGTACCAATAATATTTTACTATTTTACTCCTTTTTTAACTCCTTTCGCTTTGCTTACTCCATTTCCCAAATCATCCTCCATGGCCGTTGCAGTGCCGCCGCCGCCCGCTGCACAAAAGCCGGGAAAGACGAAGGCGAAGGCGCGCTACCTGAAGAAAAAAAAGGAGAAGAGAAAGCACAGGAAGGCGGGGGCGGCGCAGTCGCGGCAATCCGCTCCTACCCTCGTTCCCGCCGCAGATGCGCGTAGTAGCGACCATCCGACGTCCGAAAGTGAAGACTCTTCGAGCACGCACAACGCGCCAGCGGACGTCAAGGTCAAGGAGCCGCCTCGCAAACGTCGCAAGGTAGACACCGATACTGGGAGCGAAGACGACGAGGAGTCCGTATCCTCCGTGTCCGGCGCAGACGCGGTACCTGCTGAAGAAATCGCACCCTCTGCCCGTTCACCTACCTCCACTGCCGCATTCCCGTCATTCCCGTTGCCAGTTGCTCCGGATGCCCCCTCCAAGCAGACTCTTGCTCTGCAGGGTCTTGACAAGGCGCTCCTCGGCGCGGAGATCATCGACTCCTCGCGGACGGTGCCCATTGACGCGCTCGGGGCAGAGCGACTCTTGGATGCTGGAGAAATGCCCGTGATCAGTGAGAGGATGAAGAAACGGTTGCGCGAGCTGGGAGTAAATGAGTTCTTCGCCGGTACGTCCCTTAATACATAAACTGTTGTACATGAGTAGGGCTTCTAACGAGAAGCAGTCCAGACGGCTCTGCTGCCGTTCCTCCTTCCGCCCCGCCGCCGTTTACGGGCGTTGTATTGCGCGTATGATCCCCCACGAGATGTATGTGCTTCTGCGCCAACAGGGAGCGGGAAGACACTAGCATATGTCGTCCCAATTGTCGAGGTATGTGCCAATATCCCTCATTTATCTCCCTCTTATAACCGCGTCTTATAATTCCGGAAAAGATTCTTTCATCTCGGATAGCAACAAGACTCCGTGCACTTGTCGTCCTCCCGACTAGGGATCTGGTACTCCAGGTTCAGGAGACATTCGAGTCGATCAGCAAAGGGAGAGGATTGAAGGTACTTCATAATTGGCAATGCATTTCCTGGCCGTCTCAATAAATCAACAGATAGGTGTGGCCACAGGCCAGCACTCATTTGCTCACGAGCAGACCCAGCTTGTGGCAGATGGCGGTAACACGTATGTTCTCTCCCCCGTTACTTGCCACCTTTTCTGACTGTCCGACAGGATGCAAGGCGGCACAAGCAAAGTCGATATCCTCATCTGCACACCAGGTCGTTTGATCGACCACCTTTCGGGCACGGCCGGCTTCACGCTGCAGCACCTACGTTTTCTCGTTATTGACGAGGCGGACCGCCTCCTTGCACAGAGCTTTCAAGATTGGCTCGCACAAGTTTTGGCTGCACTCCGTCCACCTGTAGCAGGACCCTCTTCGGACGCTGCCGACGAATCTTCCCTTGGTTTTTTCCCTAGTCCGATCTCTTCAAAACCTGCTCCGACGCCGACGTTAGCATGCATACCATTCCACGATGCCGTAGCGCCGCCATTCCTCCCACATGTCGTGACGGACCTGGACGATACAAAACATACGTCGTGTCAGAAACTCCTTTTCAGTGCGACGCTCACGCGTGACCCCGCGCGCATAGCGGCCCTCGGGCTGCGGGACGCAAAGTACTTTGTTGTTCAGGGAACAGGTGCAGAGGGTGACAAGACTGCTGCTGCTGCGCTGGGGTCAGAGGAGTTCGCAATGCCCGCGGGACTAAAGGTGCATAATCTACGTCAACGTTCATTGCTCACTGTCTTACACGAACTTTTTTATTTAATAAAGGAGCACTACGTTACGACGTCGTCTGTACGCAAGCCACTCATGCTTTTCCACCTCGTACACGCATACAACGTGTCCAGCGCGCTCGTATTCACAAAAAGTGCTGCGTCGACAGCAAGGCTCGTCAAACTCTTCGGGTTTTTTGAAGAAGCGTATCACATCAATGATCGCGCCGACAAAATCGCCGAGGAGGAGTCAGTTTCATCCGTAGCGCTTAAGAAGCGTATCATTGCACAGGCATATTCAAGTGATCTCACGCCTTCTGAGCGCAAGACGATCTTGGAGAAGTTCAAGAAGCAAGAGATCGACATGTGCGTCTTCGTCCTTCTTTTATCTTCGCTTTTTTTAAAGACAAGGTCCAACTCACTGGATTGTCATGCCCTTCAAAATCATTTGCAGACTGGTATGTTCGGACCTCGTGGCGCGCGGTCTCGACATCCCGCACGTCGCGCACGTCGTGTCATACGATGCACCAGTCGACGTACGGAAGTATGTACATAGGGCTGGGCGTACGGCGCGTGCAGGTCGGGTGGGCGATGCATGGACACTAGTCGAGGAGCAAGAAGCGCGTTTTTTCAAGGAGATGCTCCGTGGGGCGGGAGAAGGCCGCTTCGAGCGTGTCGCCCGAGTACGAGTGAAGGACGCCGAGCTAGCGCGACTCGAAGGGTTTTACGACGTACGTTTTTTTAATTCCTCATGTGCGGAGGTAATGCTCATCTAGATTGACTCGGCAGGTTGCGTTGGAGAAGTTGAAGGACGCATACAGTCGGATGACCTGAGTTTGACCGCATTCAAAAGTAATGATTTTCATTTGTACTTTCCAGAGAGTAATTTGTATTGCTATTGCTGTCGATGTTGTCCGAATTCGGCATTGATTAAGCTTGCCCACAACCGGTCCAACCAACAGAACGGTGATAAGGGCCCTTCCCCGCGAAGAAGGATCGGTGGTTCATTGGGGAAGAATTGAATTTATTCTACAACATCCCTTCCCGACCTCTTAGCGTATCAGAACATGATAATACAGTCAGGAACAAGAAGTGGGAATTTAAACGATCGCGATGCTCAACCGAATTGCGGCGGTTAAAAAATTGCGCATGAGATGCCCTCCTCGCCTGTGGACGCGGGTGCGGGTGCGGACGCGTATCGGCATCGGAGAAGTGACCGTCAGTAGCGTGAAGGAATGGCATGGAAAGGACGGACAAGATTATTCACGCGGGCAGATGCACTTATCATCGTCTTTAACAGTAGCCATCACTTGTTCCTTGTGCAAGCCGCAGCCCTGGAGAGGTCAGTGAGCAAGGCCGCACGGGATCTCCGCGTAAGGATGGCCGACTCACCGCCCAAGTAGTCTTGTTGCACTGCGAGCACTGAACGGTTCTGCACGCGTCAACAGGAACAGAAACAGCTTGCATGGTCATTGTAAGAGATAAAAATGCGAGTATACCGACTTTCTTGGTCAGAGCCCCTATTTGCCCTCCTTATATGCGGTAGCATCACGTGAGATTACCGAGTACTTGACTGAATGCAGTCAAGCTTGCCCCGCTTGGCCGTAAACATACATTCGTCCAGAGCTGTTTCATTGAAACAAAACAAACAGCAGGCGGCGGTTTATTGCGAGCGTACCTGTCTCAGCTGGTTGAAGAGGGTCGCAGAAATTACACGGGGTACTCGGCAAGTCGGCAAATCGGTGCGTTCCGATTCCCAGAGGGGTCGTGCGGGGCGCGCGCCCATCACAGGCATTTGCATAACTGCGGGCTGTGCCAAATCTGTCCTGGTCGACGAACACCACCACATCGAAGCAGCTGGGGAAAGAAAGAAGAGATAGTAAATATAAAGAAAAGGCCACGGACTGCCAAGGGCGGGAAATTAAGTACAATGGGAGGATGGCAACCGGATAGGGGTCCGGCTAGCAACCAACAAAGGCAGGCAAACGCGTGGTGGTCCCGGCTGGGGATGGCCCGGACGCGGTACCAGATCGGGAAGGTGGACGGAGGGAACGGTCACGTGAGTTCTAGTTGAAACGGACGCGAATCCAAGACTCTCTCTTCAGCTCCAGCCTCCACACCGTCGTCCTCGCTGCAGCCTCTTTCTCTCGCAGCCACTCCTCGCCCTATATCTTCTTGAGGAGTCGCCGTCTTTCCTTCTTGCATATTTCTCACTTATTTCGCCCCCCTTCTCTATTTCTTCAAATATTCCATCCTCATGGCCTTCAGCTCAAGAGTATGTCCCACCCTCTTCGTCCGCGCCGCATCGTCTTGGCTCACACAACCACAATCCCGTCCTCAGTTTGCAGCACGTGCTAGGACTGGTCCACAGCGTCCGAAGATTCATAGTGACGAGAACGCGATTTTAAACAGGCACGTTAAACAGCCCGCTGCCGCACCCGGCCGGGCCCCCACGAAATCCGGCCCACAGCGCCCAGCACTCGGAGAGGTAACATCTACTGCCGTCAACAAACAAGTGCGTACATTTCTTGAGGCGATAATCCCCGCGGAATTCGCTCGCGTTTGTGTGTATCGATGTCAACCCCTGACATTACCCCATTTCTCTCTTATCCCAAGGTTACGAAAATTTCTGGCAAAAATCCCATCAAGGAGGAGGTCGGCGCCAAGAGGAGCCGCTCGTCTTCGCTCGCTGCGGCAACTGCTGTCCAGCGCGTTCCCCTCGGCCCCGTCCGGTCTGCTGCCAACGCCACATCGGCTACTTCTGTCGTCGATGTTCCGGCCCAAGCCGTCCATCGTCCCCAAAGACCCAATGCTACTGTTCGCCAGTCCGAAACCGCACCGGAGCTTCACAACCCGGTAGCAATTACTTCCCGCGATGAGGCCAAAGTGGTCGATGACGAGAGCATGGATATCGAGGAACAAGATATCTTAAATGAGGTCGTCCAGTCCAAGAAATATGCTGACCACAACTCCAATCGTCATCTTGAAGACGAGCTCGACGGAGACGTAGAGCCCATCCCATTGCACAATATTTGGCCCCAGCTTAGCCCCCGCGCCGCGGAGAAGTACAGAAGCGAGATAGAGCATATTCAGGAGACCTTTCATGACGAGGTTGATATGTTTGACACGACGATGGTTAGTGAATACGCGGATGAGATATTTGAGTATATGTCCGGCCTCGAGGTGTGTAAATTTCTTGTCTCAAATTAGCTTGTCCCTGACCGAGTGCTCTACTCCTACGTGCAGCTCGAGATGATGCCGGACGCAGATTACATTCGTGGACAGAACGAGATTACTTGGGACATGCGCCAGACCCTTGTCGACTGGCTTCTACAGGTCCATCTGCGCTATCGTCTACTACCTGAAACTCTTTGGATAGCGATCAACCTCATCGACCGTTTCCTCAGCAAACGCATAGTATCTATAGTCAAGCTCCAACTTGTTGGCGTCACCGCGATGTTTATCGCGGCCAAGTACGAGGAAATTCTTGCCCCTTCGGTGGAAGAATTTGTTTTCATGACCGAAAATGGGTATACGAAGGAGGAAATCCTTAAGGGTGAACGCATTATGCTACAGACGCTCAACTTCAAGGTTTCCAGTTACTGCTCGCCGTACAGCTGGGTCCGTCGCATTAGCAAGGCGGACGAATACGATATTCAGACCAGAACGCTTTGCAAGTACCTCGTTGAGGTGACTTTACTCGATCATCGCTTCCTTCGCGTGAAGCCGAGCTTGGTGGCTGCTGTTGGGATGTACACGGCTCGCCGAATGTTAGGTGGTGATTGGGTGAGTGATGTCAATTAACACCGCCACAACTGTCGCGGTTCTCTGACCGCGTCGCGACGCGTATTTTGCACGTGACTAATATTTGCTTCCCTTCGCTCCACAGAATGAAGCATTCGTGTTCTATTCAGGGTTTACGGAGGAACACCTAATAACAGGGCACAACTACATCATCGGAAAGCTTTTGGAGCATGGATTCGACAGACAATATGTAAGCCGAAAATACGCGAACAAGAAATTCCTCAAGGCGAGTGTTTTCGCTATGGAATGGGCGCACACGAACAGGATGACGTCAAGCGTCCAATCGTGCGAGGATATGATGCTCGAGGCATAACGCACACGGAACAACGAGTATGATGCGTCTCAGCTAAATCGTCTCTATCATCACCACGAACATATACGCCTGTGCATTCCTTGTCCTTTTGTTTACTTGCTTTGCACCATGATCTCCTTGCCATGTCAGATTGTCCCAGCCTTGTTTTATTTTCTCATCTGTCGTCTCCTTTACTCTACATACGACATCCTCATCACCATATCGTCAAGCTATGTTTGATTATGCATTCCCCCCCCACCCTCCCCACTACTGTTTTCCAGCAACGTCTAACGTTTGTTCTGCCCATGCCTTCGGCGCACTATTGAGTGCATGCCGCATGCCCCGCTTTACGCCTCAGAACGCCTACGCAACGTGATTTCCTGAACGAACTTCCCATCGTTTCGCCGCCTTTCCTTTCAATTCAACTGGTACACTCATTTTGAATCGTCTTTTCCAAGTCTACTTTTCGCTCTTTTTCCCTCCGCATAATGTTCGTTCGCCCGTTGTCGTGAGCGCTCAGTGTCGTGGGCACCGCGCACCGGCCTTCTGTATGGACCAAATGGATCGCGAGCTGCCACTTGCTTGCTCGTCGACCCCCGTTGCACACCCTTTGCTCCTGACACCCGATCAATCCGCTACCGGTTATTCCGACTATTCGACTATTGGATTCTCGAGATCACTGTTCGCCCCACCACCTCGGTCGTCGGTACACCTGCGTCTATTACCTTCCTTACCGCTATTTCTACGCTCCGAGCTTTCGTATACGGCACTTTTGTGCTTCACGCATTGCGATTTGTCGCGCCATCCAATCTTCTATCTCTTTTCTATTCCTCTTTTCCTTTTCCGTCACATTTGTGTCTCGCCTATGCATCGTCCATCAATCCTTGTCTTCACTATCGGCTCTTATCTATGACGCGTCCTGTCTCTTTCTTTTTTCTCTTTTACCGTTGCTCTTTTCTTTTCCTGTGTAGATTTTACAAGAAACCTCGTCAATATAAAAGGCGAACAGTCCGAATCATCACGATCCTCTTTCTTTCCGTTTTCCGTTTTGTCTGGTTCATGCTCGGAACATCTTGCACAATTGTGTCTTATAAGTCTCAAGCGTTTCACTCTGCTCCGTACAACCTGAAATTCTATATATTAGTCGCACACTCGACGTCGTGCTCACGATTAGGCCTGTGTGATGAAGTTAGAGATGAAATACCCGCGTCCACCACTACAGGTAATATCTGTCTCCAATCTGCCCTATGCCAGGCTCAATTGTCCAGATTTTGTGCCTCTCCGTACCCGGTCCGGCGTCATCGCCCTCATGCGTTTGTGCCGCTTCGACCCACCGCACGCTCAGCACGCCATCCACCGCACCGCACACAATGCGGACTTCAGGGAATGCGCGGCGTAGCGCAGCAATACCGCCGTCACGCGCGATAAGGAACGTGACGAAAACAATGTGCGAGGGCTGTACACCGTGGTCAAGTAACACGCGTAAAGCCATGAACGCTGCCGCACCCGTCCCGATCTGTGCATCGAGCAGGAAGACATATGTGCTCTCGGCGAGCGTGCGGTCGCGCAGGCACGCAGGGAGCATGACGTGCAGGAGGAGCGGCTCGCCAGTCCTTTGATCGGTTTGGACAAGCAAGGAGCCTATGCGGATGTCATTCATGACGCGCCGCAAGCCCTTTTCGAGTGGGCCACCTCTGAATAGGGGAAGAATTAATATATTCGCTTTACCATTTTCGGAAGGCGCATACAACCACTCACGAACGAAGAATTGACACGCCGCACACACACTATCTCATTTCCAAGTTGAACGATGAACGTGTGGGCTAAAGTAGGACTAGCAAAATGAATACTCACGGACGCGTCCAAAATCATGCCGCGTGCTTCCGCACCCGTCGGTGTCGTCACGGTCCCAGACCTGAACGGTAGAAACGCAAGGGCCTTCTCCATGAGAATTGTGGACAAACGGTCGACGAAAAAGATGAAGTCCTCTCGGGATGTGTCTTTGTCCCGAAGGATGGTGTAAATTCCCTGCATTTGGACAATATTAAAACAACCGAATTCCCATCACAATGTATGTGTCAAGCATACCTTGAGTTGCGGCGTCTGCTCGAGCACGTGCAACTTCAGCATATTGAGCTTTGCTTCGTCGAGTGTAGAGAAAGATGGCGATTTAAGTAGTGCACTCCTGTCGACCTGCGTTTGCGCCATCTTCTCGCGAAAACTGCGAGAGCGTTCATCAAGTTGTCGACGAATGTGTGTGGTGATAAGATCAATCGCGACACCATTCTCCAAGCCGGGGACAATCTTGTTCGTAAAAAGGTCACGGGAATTGAGTGGACAGGAATTAGATAAATTCGTAATTTCCTACAATATCGGCATATCTGGACGTTGGAAGGACGAAGTCGTCATATGCAGGCTTCACGAATCGTAAGTATCTTATAGTAACAATAAGCAAATTCTTCGGATCTAATAGACACAGGATAGAATAGAACTCACTGGCCAATAATTCCCTCGACATCCCGTCCACGTTCCTTAACGTCCCTCGTTATGCGACGTGCAAGCATAAGATCCGAGTCGCATTTCACAAATATCTGTTGAACATGTCAGAATATCTTCGAACTTCTCCGAAATTGGCGTACCTTTAGATCATACAGGGAGCGTAAGACAGGATCGTGAAGGGTCATGATCCCCTCCGCTGAGAAGATCACGTATGGAATCAGCGGCTAGCTTTAAAATCTGATGTGTCTTACTTATGATGATGTTCGCGCCGTAGAGATACCTCCTTTCTTTTAATCGCTGATGTGCTGAAAACGAGTATATGGGAATATTGGTCTGTCTTCCTTTCTTCAAGTCCGATAGACACTATTAAATTTTGTGAGATGCCAAATGCGAATAAAAAACGACACAAATACGAACGGAGGCAAATTCGGTCATGTCAATGGCGTCTGGGTGGTCAAAATCGTACTGATTTGCGAATGCCAGTTTAAGTTCTTCAGGGGTGTGTTCCTTGTAAAAGCTATCCTGGTTCAGGATATGATAAGGACGATCACTGTTACCTGTGTGATTTCGGCGCACGAACCTGGGAAATAATGACGACTGAGGGAATATATCCTAATGACCGAAGGATTTGGCGAGCGACGTGCGTCTGCGAGGTTTGTGTCAGAGGTGCTCCTTTTTTGCAGGAAACACGCCACCTTCCCGCTCGCAGATCCGCCTTGTTTCGCATTATTAGAGAGGTGCCAATGAGAGCGTGAAGCACCCTACGCACCAGCAATGCCGATAACGAACGCATCCGACAGCGGTTTCCCGTCCTCCCCGTACCTTCCCCCCCATAAGTCTCGAGTGATAAAGCATAGTATTCCGGTGCTCACCATGGTGGACGCCCGTGGGACTTCAAAATAGTGTTTTTTAGCGGGTCGACAGACAATTTCGATGCGCCAGAGTTATATCTAGGTAAGAGGGGTCGGGCCCGGGCCCGGGCATCCTCCAGGCTCATTTCAATCGTCTCAGAAAGGGGCAGTGTTTGGGGCATGGATAAAAAGGACCTGGACTAGATGTATGTGTTCAAAACGAGGGGCAAGTATAGTCGAGTAGTTGCAAGAGTATTCGGTGCGACAACATGCCAGACACCCTGCCGCTAGTACTAGTAGTAGCTGGTGGTCTAACGCATGGAATAGGACGTGATTGGGCAGCGCACGTGATACAATCATCATGTTTGTCCGTCGCGACCCATTTTCAAACTCAGTTCGAGCTTAGTCCGTCGCTGTTCAAACCACTGCAGTGATCCGTGCTCAAGCTTTATTATGGTCGTGTGTTTGTGTCCCAGATAAAGAGTACTTACTATATACGATGGAATCTGATGTTTAAAAAACACTTGTATAGCTTACGGCTGGGTGCCTTCAGGTCTAGGGGTAGCACTGCCAACATTGCTGTCTTATTCCAAAAGAGATAGGGAGGGACAATGTGAAACTTGAAGTAGATGTAGCTTCTCAAGCTGATATGAGTCCACAGAGGATCCTTATGTGAGCCTTTTGGCCTAACATTGAATGGACTTGCATTAAATATAGAGCAAGACGTCAAACCCGCTGTCATAGTATACACATGTACAATCGTCTAATTTTTTCTATACGCTAAGTCATAGAAACGCTTGATGTTAGCATTCAAGAAAAAGTAGCCATCACCCAATTAGAGCATATCTTCAGCAAGCACTCAGGTCCAACTCTAAAGACAAAATGCCGAATAGTCGGAGTGGACGTCCATCAAACTTATCCCGGATAGACCGCCGCTACGGGGTTTCGGTGCCTAGCCTTATCACTAAATTTAGCATCCATCCCTTACCACGATAAAGCCGATCGCACCCGTTTTCTTGGATTTTAGAGGGACACGTAACACGCACATGAATTTGTGCTGGAGAGGTTCCTTATGGATGCACAGGCCAAGCTGCACGTGATAAATACTTTTTTTTTTTTTTTTTTTGATTCTCAATTTGTATACCGCAATAGTAAGTAATACAAGACGCGGTCATCCAGTCACCACATAGCTAAGCTAGGATAGTAAAATGCATGTGGAGGGGGTTAAGAATGGAACTGGTCAAGATAAAGGGGTCTGGGGTCGGCGATTGCGGCGGCGGCACGAAACAGAGAGCGGAAACTAAGGGGGGTGGAAGCGGTCAGGAGGAGGAGGGGGGAGGAGGGGATCGTGCAAGAAGGCACGCATGAACGCAGTAGTGCGGCGAAGGAAGGGGAAGAGCCAACCTAGTCCGAGTTTGCTGCCCCACGCGGGGGGTTGGGCCGACGGGCTGGCCTCAACGGGGAGGGGACCTCTGGCGTGTTGGAAGAGGGGGCACTCCAAAAGGATGTGCTCGCGGGTCTGGAGGGGGGCACCACAAGGGCAGGAGATAGGGAGCTCCGGGAGGAAGCGGGCGGCGTAAGCGCCGAAGTGGCCGTGGCCAAGGACGACCTGGACGGCGCGGCTTTGAAGGGTGCGAGGGGCGGGGGCTTTCCAAGAGGAGAGAAGTGAAGTAGAGGGGGCATGGGGTAGGGCGCGGCCAGCGAGGGAACGGTGGTGAGGGGTGTCGGAGGCGTAGGTGCGGGCCCACATATCAGTGGCGGCCGCAAGAGCTTCTTGACGAAGAGCGGAGTAGGTGTGGTAGAAGAGGGGGCGGCCATGAGGGGGGAGCCGGGTGAGGGCGTCAACGTATTCATTGCCCGGGACCTTCATATGCCCAGGGCACCAGACAAGGTGTGCGTGATGGGTCGAGGCGGCCTGTAGAAAAGGGTC